>JADRCC010166840.1:0-14304 GCA_019843855.1 Hylomyscus alleni | reverse complement strand
ACTGCTGAGGTTACAAGCTTGCAAATGCTAATCCAAACTTTACACATGAAGTGTGGACACACACTCACATCTTTATGCTTGTACAGCAAGCATTTTACTGAATGATCATCATCACCCCAGCACTAATAGCACTTTCTTTGCTTTGCATTATGGGAAACATGAGAGTCCACCTTCCAGGTTCATGAGCTTATTGTGAAAGTATATATAAACAGACAGAGAGAATTTATTTGAATCAGAAGAGAGAAGAATGTCCTAGTGTCAAAGTGTAGGGAGGAGATAGAAAAGAGGGGGATATAGAGTTACAGCTTCTTGTTTGTATGTTTGAAACAGAGTTTCACGTAACCCAGGTGACCTGTATTCTCTGTATAGTCAAGGATGACCTTAAATTTTTGGTATCTGAGTCTCTATGTCCTGGGTGATGTCATAGTAGGCATGCAGGACGACACCTGGAGGAAGTGACACTTTATTAGAGTACAAGTAAGTAAATAGAACTTGGAACTACAAGCTACAAAAAGAAGGAACACAGAAAAGAAACACAGAAAGAATAAGGTATGTATTGTGTTTGTTTCTTGCCATTTTTATCAAAGAGGGTGACATGAAATCTGAAAGTGAAAGCAATAGCCCACCATTTTGGAATATTCTTGATATAAGAAAGATATGCCTTGTGTTTTACTAGATGGTTGAACTATAATAGAAAAAAGAAATTGTATGTACACATCTTAAACTGTCACCAAATCAATCAAGATAATATATACAGAAATACCCTTGAAGAGGTAAATAATATATATATATATATATATATATATATATATATATATATATATTAGAGAGAATGTGATTGTATGAGGTATATTCTAAAATAACATTATAAATGAAAATCAGGTTGAGTTCTTTCTAAATGTATTAATCACAATGGCTCTGACATTTCCTTATGAAATTGCTAAGCATGTTCACCTAGCAAAATCTTTCCTCATTGTAGTACTGCCTTACCTTGGAGATGTGACAAAATATCTGACCTAAGCCATTAAAATAAGGAAAATCTTATTTTGGCTCAAATTTCAGGAGTATAGTTTATCCCAGAAGGGAACTCATGTGGCAAGAACAGAAGCATCAGCTCTCACTGCATCAGTAGTCAGAAAGGAGAGTCAGATGAATGATGGTACTCAGGTTACTATCCGCTTTTTATGGAACTCAGGCGCCCAGGCAATGGAATGATACACCCATGTGTATGGGATGCCTCTAACTTCATTTATCCTAACCAAGGGAATTCCCTACAGGTATGCTCAGAGTTTTCTCTCCTGGATGATTTGATATTTTATCAAGTTGACAGTAAAAATTAACCATCACATTAATAGAAATCTATATACTAAGGAGCTGGAGAAATAGTTCAGTAATTAAGAACACTCACTACTCTTCTACTCTGACATAAGATTTGTTCCCAGAACCAAATTAGGAAGCTCATAATAACTTGTAACTATAGCCCCAGGGAACTTAATACCCTTTTCTGGCCTTTGGACACCTACAAGGATGTGCACATAAAAACACACCCAAGTATAAACAATAAAACAAATATGGAAAACATACATGGATAGTATTTTTATCTAGTTCATAAGAAAAACTAAGTGGGATTTTGCCATAAATCTTGACTATATTCAAGGGCACTAGCACCCCATGGATCTGATGAAGAGCACCAGACATTCTGAGTCATGAACAAGAAGAAAGAACACACACCAGAATCACCAAGAGCAAAAGGCCCCTATGTAACATATTAACCAATGCCCTTCACTAGTGTGATGATGATGGCCTCTTATTCAATAGCTCTCCTTTAGTAACTAAAAGTTACTCTGTGTATGGTATGTGCATGTGCATATATGCATGTTTGTGTATGTGTGTGTGTGTGTATGAGTGTGTGTGTGTGTGTGTGTGTGTGTGTGTGTGTGTTTGTATATACATGTTATCTGTAGACTAGAGCTTGATACTGGGTCTCTTACTCTATTAAGGTCCACCTTAGAAATTGAACCTGCAACTCACCAATTCAACTAGTCTAGCTACCCATTTTGCTCTCAGAATTCCACAACTATTGTTTACATGGTGGCATTTTGGGGGTCATTATCTCCCACTGGACATTTTTATGGGAGGTAGGGATCTGAACTCAGATCTTCACTCTTGTATGTTAAGTGGTTTACCCATTAAGCCATTTTCCCTGCCCTTAGAACAAAGTCCTTAAAGAATATATTATTATACTTTCTTATATTGTATTTATTCTGGTTATTGATGGTACAAATGGGGCTACTTCAATTAAAAGTAAAACCTCAAATGGATTTCAGTAACATTTATAGTTTCTTTATTGAAATAATTACATACAATATAGATTTATACAGACTTTATTTCTTTGAGTGAAGGTTCATCTGTCACTTATGTGCTTTAGTAGTGTTTTATTTTGACCCAATTTCAATACATGCCTCCCACATTACTTGGATGTCTGTTATTTCAAGAGATCCAGTTGCAGCTATAAAGTACCAGGTATCTGTGTGTTTTCCCTGATTAACTTGAGCCAATATATTCCATGTATTTGTCCATCAACAATTTTCAGTATCTTGTGTTTAATGGTACATATAGTTCTGGTGGAGAAGAAAGGGAGGGAAAGTATTTGATTCATACAAAATATAGTTTTTCTTCTATCCTTGTTACCTTCCCCTTTTACCTCAGCCATCCAACTTCTGGCAGCCTCTGCTCGGAAGCTAATACTTGGGAGCTAAGACAGATGCTCTCTATTGACTGTCAGTTCATCTTTGAAGAAGCCGCCTGAGTACACCCACCACCTGAATATGCCACCGTCTGAATAAGCCCACCACCTGAGCACGCCCACCACCTGAAGATCATCTGAACCTGGGAACTTTGGCATCTGAACCTTTTTTGAGGTATGGAAATGTCATGTAATTTAGAGATTTGGTTTCGGTTTCTTTTGTGACTATAAAAACCCTGGCTTATTCTAAGTAAAGTGAAGTCTTGATTAGGCTATTTCAACTTGACTTCATGTTTTCTCTTTACATTTCAAACCCTCTATTTCAAGTCCTTTATTCCCTCCTGGATGAGAGAACCCAGTTCATGAAACTGCGGGCAGTTTCAGATGGTACCTGAATTCATGGAGTCAGGTACAGAGGATTTATAAAGGACACACTGTCAAAAGCAGAACTCTGCCTAAAGATTCAGAAGGTAAGGATAAAAGGCCATACACCATTCTGCACAGTAGGTCATTTTGATGCTAGCCTTATTTTCATGTTGTAGAAGTGTTGCCATGTGTGCAAAAGGGTACGGGGCTAGGTTGGTTTGGCGCTGACCTGGCGTTTAATTCACCTAGGGGATGTGACAGTGAGTATGGGTTTGAATGAATCAAAAGCAACGATACAGAGTGTAAATAAGTTGCTTCAGGCAAGAGGAATCAGGGGGGAAAAACATGCATTGAAAGATCTCTCAGATGAGATAGAATCTTGTTGCCCATGGATTCAAGAAGTAAGTAATTTAAATAAAAGACCATGGGAAAAAATTGGAGAACTCTGAGGAATAATCAGGCCAAGAGATTCACCCTCCACCTTTGGGCACTCGTGAAGGAGATTATAGAGGAAAGAGATAGAGTGTCAGAAAGCGAATTGAGCTCACAGGAATCAGAGAGTTCAGATATGGAAAGCGAAGAGCTTTTTCAAAATTTTGTAGCCAGGTTACAGCAAGCTGTGAGCAGAATTCTTGGGGATTCTCATACGGACAGTCTGTTTATTACACAATTAGCTTAAGAAAATGCTAATTCAGTGTATAAGGCTGCTATTCAGCCACACAAGGGTAGGATAGATTTATCTGGATATATTCGCCTTTGTGCAGATATTGGACCTTCTTATAATCAAGGACTGGCAATGACAGCTGCAGTGCAGGGAACTACAGTTCAAGAGATTGTGGTGCAATGACAGGAGAATAAAGGATGTTTTAAATGTGGAAGTATGAATTATTTTAAAAATTATTGCCCTAAGAAATTAGGAGCCACAAACAGGCAGCAGTCAGGCATTGCCCTGAGAATCTGTCCTCATAGGAAAGGGAAGCATTGGACCAGAGACTGTAGATTTTAAAAAGTCTTTCAAGACAATACCTTGTTGGGAAACGAGTGGAGGGGGCAGCCCCAGGCCCCCTTCCTAAAACAACAGGCAGTGCATGGGGCCATGAGGCTGCCAGCCAGCCAAGGAAATCTGTCTTTGAACTTTTCAGGACAACCCCAGAAAGTGCAGGATTGGACCTCTGTTCCACCTACCACACAGTATTAACACCAGAAATAGGAGTTCAAATTCTGCCTTCTGGAGTCTTTGGGCCCTTGCCCACAGAGACTTGGGGATTACTCATAGGGAGAAGTAGCTCAGTTGTGAAAGGAATGCACAATTATCCAGGTGCTATTGATGGTGATTATCAAGGGGAGATTAAGATTATGACTGATTCACTTCATGGTGTTATTACAGTACCTGCTAATCAGAGAATTGCTCAGCTTATTTTAATCTCTCTGTATCCAATGCCTTCTAATTTCGTTAAAAAAGAAAGAAGACAGAGTTGTTTTGGTTCTTCTGATGTATACTGGGTACAATCTATCACTAGCAAAAAACTTAATCTTAAATTAATTATGAAGGAAAAAGTCTTGAAGGTTTAATAGATAATAGAGCTGATGTGACTTTCATCAGAGGAAAAGACTAGCCCTCAACTTGGGCTTTGCTGAGTCAATAACTCATCTCCAAGGAATTGGTTATGCCAATAATCCAAAACGAAGCTCTAAGTTTCTTACCTGGAGAGATGAGGAAGGTAATTCAGGACAAATTCAGCCTTATGCTATGTCAAATCTGCCTGTTACTCTGTGGGGAAGAGGTCTGTTGTCACAAATGGGTTTTGCTCTGTGCAGCCCTAGTGAAATAGTCAATAAGCAGAGGCCAGAACAGGATATTAGAACATCTGGAGGCCCTATGCCTCATTCTAATAGTAAAGGTTTGAAGCATTTTCCATGATGGCCACTATCTTGCCTGCACCCCATGCAGATAAAATTCAATAGATTAATAATACTCCAGTTTGAGTTGATCAGTGGTCTTTATCTCAAGAAAAGATAGAAGCTGCTTCTTTGCTAGTGCAGGAGCAATTGGAAGCAGGACATCTGAGGGAATCCAATTCCCCATGGAATACGCCAATATTTGTCATCAAGAAAAAATCAGATAAATGGAGATTGTTACAAGATCTAAGAAAGGTAAATAAAACAATAGTAGTTATGGGAGCATTGCAAACTGAACTTCCATCTCCAGTGGCAATTCCAAAAGGATATTATAAAATAGTTATGGATTTAAAAGACTGTTTTTTTACAATTCCTTTACACCCTGAGGATTGTGAGAGATTTGTTTTTAGCATTCCATCTGTTAATTTTAAAGAACCTATGAAAAGATATCAATGGACAGTCCTTCCTCAGGGCATGGCTAATAGTCCTACATTATGTCAAAAATTTGTGGCACAAGTCATTGAACGTATAAGGAAAAAATGGCCAATGATATATATTGTCCATTACACAGATGATGTCCTATTAGCAGGAAAAAAATCCTCAGGATGTACTTTTATGTTATAGAGACTTACAAGTTGCCTTAGCTGAAAAGGGACTGCTGATAGCTCCAGAAAAGGTGCAAACTCAGGATCCGTATAATTATTTAGGATTTACACTCAGATCAATCTATTATTTCCCAAAAGATATTTATTCTTAGAGACAGATTAAAAACCTTAAATGATTTTCAAAAATTATTAGGTAATATCAATTGGCTTCGTCTCTATCTAAAGCTTACTACAGGAGAATTGAAACATTTATTTGATATTCTCAGAGGTAATTTTGATCAAAATTCTCCTAGATTTTAAACTAGAGAAGGAATGTCAGCTTTACAGCAGGTAGAAAGACCTATTGAAAATCAATTTCTTACTAATAAAGATTATTCATTACACCTGCATTTCTTAATTTTCAATACAGCTCATGTTACTACAGAATTGTTATGACAAAAAGCACCTTTCAGGTTGGTACTTTCAAGGGTATCTCCTAAATGTAATATCTTGCCATATTATGAGGAAGTAGCTCATATGATCATGCTTGGTAGAAAGCAAGCACTGATTTATTTTGGCAAAGAGCCAGATGTTATCACTCATCCATTTATTTTAGAGCAAGATTCTTGGTTAAAACAGCATAGTACAGATTGGTTGCTTGCTCAGATAGGATATCAGGGAATTATAGATAATCATTATCCTCGGGATAAATTGATAAAATTCTTAAATGTGCATGAAGTGATATTCCTAACATAACTTCTTTACAGACTTTGAATAATGCCCTTGTGATATTTACTGACAGCTCCTCTAAAGCACAAGCTGGATATCTTATGAATAATCAACAGGTAGTCATAGAAACTCCTGGTCTCTCAGCTCAGTTAGCTGAATTAACAGCAGTATTAAATGTTTCAGGCTGTGACTGATGCTTTCAATCTTTTCATTGATAGCCTATTCATGACACAATCAGTTCCTTTGTTAGAAATGTGTAGTTTTAATACTATAGCCGGATCCTTATTTTCACAATTGCAAAATGTCATTCTTGCATGAAAAAAAATCACTTTTATATTGGTCATATATGAGCTCATTCTGGTCTTCCTGAGCCATTGGCTACAGGTAATAATTGTATTGACAGAGCTCTTGTAAGAGAAATCTTATTTTCAGATTCTTTTGAATTAGCTAAACGAGATCATAATAAATTTCATCTTTCTAGTCATACCTTAAGACTTAAACATAAAATTTCCAAAGAGCAAGCAAGAATGATTGTAAAATAATGACTTAATTGCATTCTTTGATCTCCATTTCCGCATTTAGGGGTAAATCCAAGAGGCCTCATGCCCAATCATATTTGGCAGATGTATATAACTCATTATGTAGAATTTGGAAAGCTTAAATATATACATGTCTGTTTTGATACTTGTTCAGGATTTATATTTGCTTTCACGCATTCAGGAGAAGCTTCTAGAAATGTAATTGATCATTGTTTACAAGCCTTTAATGTTATGGGCTTACCAAAGTCATTAAGACGGACAATGGGTCAGCTTACTCAGGCAAAAATTTTTATGTCATTTTGTGAAAATTATGGCATCAAATATAAAACTGGAATTCCTTATAACCCAATGGAACAAGGAATAGTTGAACATGCACACCACACACTTAAAAATTGGCTTTTGAAAACTAAAGGAAGGAATTTGTATCCTCCTAGATCTCCAAAGGCGCACCTTGCTTTTGTGTTATTTGTTTTGAACTTCTTGCAGACTGACATCACAGGTCAGTTGGCTGTGGATCAACACTGGCATTCTAATACTTCAAGTTCGTATGCCATATGAGGTGGAGAGATCCAGTCACTAATACCTGGAATGGTCTAGGTCCTTTTTGGTTTGTGGCAGAGAGTTCATGTGTATTTTTTCTCAGAAAGAGGATGGAGCATGTTGGCTTCCTGAAAAATTAATACGCCAGGTGGACTCAGATCCATAGTCTTCTTAGTAAGTGTGCTTAAACACACTGCTGAAAAGTCTTTTTTTCTTTTTTCTTTTGTTTTTGAGCTGACAGCTTTTTCTGTCACTCTGGAAATGCCCACTTAATTCAAAAATTTTCCTTTCTCCCGAAGCTAAATAAACAGTCAAATTCACTTGCTCACTCTCGGAGCAAAAGTTTGGTTACTCCTACAGTGTTTAGCCATTTCTGACTGGTACAATCCCGAAGTCGCTAGCCTGAACTTACTAATTTGCATTTGAATTGAGGCCTGCTCTCAGTAAAAGTTTCCAGTGTCGAAGCTGATATTTTCCAGCTCAATCAGGTGCTTACACTCATCTTCAGTACACTGGCGTGCAGCTTTACGATAATTTCAGAGAAGGTGGTTTTCAAAAAGACTGTGGCAGCTTGTGGACTTTGCAGGCGATAAAGGCATATCTTGGCATTGGGTGCACGGAAAAAGGTGCATTTTGCAAACCTGTGTTCTTCAGGTTATGTCTCTGGCAAGTAATCAACCTAAGACAGAGGCACATGCCGAGTGGCTGTGTTTTTGAAAAAACAAAATAAGCCTGGTTTGTAGAATTCAAACTAGATGTATGTGTTCTCAAAGACGGGTAAGATACTTGCCAGTAGATATTATTCTACAGGTATGATTCATCAAAGCACCATGAAAATTCCCATGCAAGACCATGATGTTTGATTATGCCTTAGTCCTTCAATTTTCTAAATAAAAAGGGAGGAATTGTTACCTTCCTCCTTCACCTCAGCCATCCAACTTCTGGCAGCCTCTGTTTGGAGGCTAACACCTGGGAGCTAAGATAGATGCTCTCTGTTGACGGTCGGTTTGTCTTTGAAGAAGCCACCTGAGCACACCCACCACCTGAATATGCCCACCACATGAAGATCTTCCAAACCTGAGGACTTTGGCACCTGAACCTTTTTTGCAGTATTGAAATGTCATGTAATTTAGAGATTTGGTTTCGGTTTCTCCTGTGACTATAAAAACCTCATCTTATTCTAAGTAAAGTGAAGTCTTGATTGGGCTATTTCAACTTGACTTCATGTTTTCTCTTTGCATTTCAAACCCTCCTTTATTCCTTCCTGACTGAGAGAAACTAATTTGTGAAACTGTGGGCAGTTTCATATCCTAATATGTATATGTGTATATGTATTTGTATGTTTATGTGTATATGTAAAATGCAAGGGATTAAGGGATGTTCATGGATGACAATAGCAGGGAATGTGAAGAGAAGAAGTGAGATAGTACCAGAGACTCAGTTCCCAGCATCCAATCAGGCAATGGTTAGCATTGCTCCTAGGCTCCACTCCACAATTACCTGGCAATGGCCAGGTATGCCTGACTTACCTTAAAGGAGGCTGTTTTTCCCCTCCTTACTCTCTTACTCTCTTACCCTCTTATCCTCTCTCTTACCTCCTTATCCTCTCTGTTCCATCTCTCTCACAGCCACCCTGTGTTTTCCTTGAGGATGGAGGCAGTCACAGTCATGACTAGCCTTCTCACTGAACCTTTGTTCTAGGACCACTACCCATGGGTAACCCCCTCCCTCTTGCTGTCCAGGAAGTGATTCTCTCTTGCTCCTGAAATAATCCTATGCTTATGTAAATATTCTCCCTCAGGTTCTGAGCCTCACAGCTGTCCCAGAGCTCAGCCCCTAGCACACCATGGGATGACATGATGATCTGTTCTGACTACCACCTTTGCTACTGCATTGGTCCTCAGGACACAGGAATAGACAAATCAGACAAATTGGTAATTCCTTCTACTCTCACTCAGAAGTGAATGTCTTTGCTGTTATACTTCCTTGCCTAATTTAGAGGCTAAATTTGGTCCCATTATCCACAAGCCAATAACTCTACATGGCCACCTAAAGATGCTTTTACAACTTGCCAGCAATCCAACAATCTAAAGGCCACCCCTCACCACATTCTGTCACTGCTTGTTCTCAGCTCCTGGTTCTGCTCGCCCTGATTCTGCTCGCCCTGATTCTGCCACCTAAGCATGCTTTTACTCTGCACTTCAATCCCAATGGCAGCCACATGAATATCCTCAGATCTAGAGATTTTCTCTCTGTGGCCTGCCTGGTATTTTGTTCTGTCGAACTACCAGCCAGTGCTCCCATGGCAGCAACTACAGCTAATCCTGCCCACTCAACTCTGCTGCCCAGCACTCCTTAACATGGTTTCTTTCTTTCTGTCTTTCTCTCTCTTACCCTGCATCACCCTGAGCAACAAGAGCTCTCACCCCATGAATGAACAGAGTTGTTAGGAGACAGAACGCTGCTCAGGCATTGCTCTCTGTCCTGCCCTACACCCCCATGTATATTCTTCTTTTCCAAGTGACACACTTGCTCTGTGACCACTGCTCATCCATGTAGCCCTTATACTACATTGTTCAGATTCGTCAATATGTTCACATTTGCCATGCTTTTCTGGTTCTGTACTAAGATACACAGCTATTTTTCTACAGTTCCATTCTAAGGTAAAACACACGACTCTTAGAGCCATCTTAACTAGGGACTGCCATCTTTGTTGTCAGCATATAAGGTTTTGCTATGCTTTTGCTTCAGTGCCATCTTAAATAAGGGCAGGCACATGGCTGGCTATAGCTTCAGTGCCATCTTTGTTATGGACAGTCCCCAGTTCACTCTCTTTAGGAGTACAGCCTGGCAATATCACTTAGCAATTAAGATAAGGTTTTCTAAACAGTAAAACAAAAAAGTCAAAAAGCACTGCCTTAAATATAGGATATCCTTGTTTTCACTATTGGCATAAAGGTAGAATGTGCTCTATTTGCTAGATACACCTAGAACAAGTAACTAACTCAGATTTGCTCAATCTAAACTGACTCAATCTTGTCAGGAATCTGCTAAATGTAATGTTAAATGTTTAAACGTATTGTGACAGAGACACCCTAATCAGGACAGTTTTCTCCCAAGGGTCTCCAAAGAAGATATGGGCACAGCAACAGGATTCTACCTGGATTGTGGTACAATAACCAATGAGAAACACTGCTTCATTTCCTTGCCTGCTGCCAGGACTTGGCCAATATTGTGGAAAGACAGAGGATATACTAAGAGTTAAATGTCTCATATAGCCAATGTCAAGGTGGGTTATTTCTCTAAAGTATCTACTCCACAGGAAAAAGCTTTTCCTCTCTGGATCTGACAGCTACACTGACTCTGTCCAAGTTGCCATGGAGACTACAGGACCTAGATACTGTTTGAGTAGTGGACAATATAGACAAGCCTCTGTCATTTAAATTATAATTTATAATTTTATTTACTATTTTTTTATAATTTACTCATAGATTATAATTTATTCTTCCCAGATTTCTGACTACATTGACAGGTAAACTAACTGTAGCTTGACAGCTAGAAAACAGATATAGCTCTTTAGTCCAAGGTAATCCACCACCTTATTAGCTAAATAGTCAACTTGTTAACTAGTTAATGCTACCAGATCTTTTATCAAAAACAGAAATATTTGTTTTGCTTACAGACTTCATGATAAAGGATACAAAAGTTCAGATTTAAGCTTTCACAAATGTAACCTTATGTTACTTCTCCTTATCTAAGCTCAGTTTCCAGTGACTAAATGCTTCATATTTCCTCTCCTTGCTATGCCATTGTCCTAACATTAACCAATAGGTTTTTATAAATTAGCTTAACCCTAATAAAACATTCCACTATATAATTCACTTTTATAATCACAAGTTCAGTTACCTTTTAACTATAAATTTAAGATGTTTCTCATACTAAACTATATAACCAACTATCAAATTCATAAGGCCAAGGTTTTGAGTTTCTTTTGTCTTTTAAATGTATCTGAAATAGCTTCTCATATATATATATATGTGTGTATACATATATATATGAATATATATAGGAATATATACTTATATATGTATACGCACATACACACACACACACACACACAAATATATTCTGTCTACTAGACAAAAAGTAAAAACTCTTCTTGCTCCTTCTGTTCCACTAAAGTATTTGTCTTCTCCAATTTCATCTTAATGACTGTTCATGCTGTTAACAAATTTATCTCTTCTGTAAACTTATAAGCTACAGGAAACCCACAGAACTCTACTTCTCATGGTCCAAATAGACTCCATTCAGATAAGTACACCTGCCAATCAATAGCCTAAGTTCCTACTTGACCTAGCATAGAGGGTAGGATTTCTTTACTGTGCCCTGGTATTAGAACTCCCCTCATCCCCAGCCACTAAAACCTAAGAGTTTCACATGTACTTTCAAACTTACACCCGAGATTTTTTTTTTCTCCCAAGCATACTTAGCTTTATTGTGTATATCTACTATATAAGTACATGTTTAAGCATCTTGTCAAGTCCAGGCATTTACTCAAAATCTATATCCAGGATAGCTCCAAAGAAGCAACCCTCAGATGCTCTAATCTACCCTCACCGTCACAGTCACTTCTACTGAACCTGCTTGTTCCTATCCACAGATGGTTCCACAGAACCTAGAGAGCAAGGAAACAGCCAACTCTCCAACATCCCCATACTCATTTTCTTAGGTTTCTGAGATAAGTCACCCCAAATTCAGCACGAAGTAGCTAAAGGTCACAATGACCCTATTCCTGCTTCACCATTGCCTCTTTCCAGTTTTTCCTTTCTTAATGAAACCAAAATGGAGGAATGTTAGCCTGAATCAATATAAAAGAGGCTGCTTGTTCCCTCTTTATGTTGTTACTCTCTTAGTCTCCTAGTCTTTATTCTATCTGTACCTTCTCTCCCCATTTCCTTCCCCCACCTCTTTCCATGTATTCCTGTTTGGCCTCCTCCCCCCTCTCTCTCTATCTCTCTCTGTGTGTCTTTCTCATTCTTCTCTGTCTCTCTTTGTCTTTCTGTTTCTGTCTCTTTCTCTGTCTCTGCCTCTCTCTGTGTGTATGGGTGTGTATGTGTGTGTGTGGGTGTGTCTTTGTCTTTCCTCCCTGAACTAGCTTCCACATGCGCTAAATAAACACTATATCATATTATATTTGTCCTATGGATGGTACCAAACTAAGTGGGAAGGGATGCCTTAGCATGGGCCCATAGAGGCACTACCCCATTTCTACCTCAACCATATCCTGGTTCTTTCTTTCTTTTTTATAAAATACAACAGTGACTCCCAACCATAGGTTCAGCTTAAGTCCAGCAATGCTGTCTCTGGCCTCCACAGGTATGTATACACATACATACACAAGTAAGAATAAAATAAATCTTATAAAAGAGCAGTATTGAAGCTGTAGAAATTTAGAAAGGACCTTTTCATGGTGGCTGAATCAGAGGAAGACTAAGGAGGTTAACAATGGCAAATTTTTAAGTTGAATGCAGTTAAGACAGATAAAAATTATTGAACAGGAGTGTAGTTAAGAACCAAAATTATGCAGGACATTTTTCTTTACTAGACATTTTTATATTTTTGAAATCATCTTAAATAAATATGTACTTCTTGGGAAACGAGAAAAGAAGTTTGAAAACCACAGGTAGCCTTTTTGCTTAAAAAACCTTAGAACTAATTTCACACACAATTTAACTTTGAAATAAAACGATCCTTAATTCTACAGAAAAAAATAATTTAAATAATGCAGGGTTCTTAAAGAGGTCCTTTCCTATTTTGTTAACCACAAGGACTTATTAGCATACATTATCCTATAATTTCTAGTCTAGGACGAACACGGAAAGGTCATCCCCTTAATTTCCTTATCATTGCCTGAGATGGTGTGAAATTATATAAGAATGATTAGAGTCCATCCTATCTTAGATTTTTTGAGAAGTTGCATGTCTCCCTTTGCTGTTGCCTTTTACCACTTAATAATGCATGGTTGAAGGAGTATTTTAAAATCTGTATTTAATAATAGTCTGAACAAAAGCTAAGAAAGAATGGCTGATTTTTAAAACCAGAGAGTGTTCTTAGCACCAGGATGCAATTTCTTGATGCCTTTTATCTTTCTTCACAATCAAGTAAAATTTCTACAAAGACTAAAAGGCTCCACTTTCCTTAAGAACAATCTTTCTTCAGTGACTGAAATTCACTCTTACCCAGGGGCTCTTTCTCCCCAGGAGATTAGCATTCTAATGGGACAAGGATAAAAAAGGGCAGTGGAGGGAAACTTCTTCCTGCTCACAGAATGGGGTTTGTTAAATACCAGGCTCTTTCAGTTGTGATTTTTGGCTCTTAAACTATTCATTCTGTGTAAATGTATTTAATACCACTTATTGTAATTACTCTTCTGTTGCTGTAAGAAAATACCCGACAAAAACAACTTAAGGAAGCAAATGTAAAATTGACTCTTCATTTGTGTATTTAGTCCACCATCATGGTGGGAAATTTGTGATACTAGGAAAGTGAGACAACTAGTCAAATTATCATATCCACTGTCAGGAAGCAGGAAAAAATAATGTTGGTACTCATCTATCTCTCTCTTTTTAATGTAGTTTTGGACACTTAGTCCATGGTACAGCAACTGCCCACTTTTAGAGAGGAGCTTCCCACCTCAAGCCTACCTAGAGACTCCTTCATAGACATGCTAAAGGACTAACCTATTGTACAATACCTCCAAGGTGTACCTGCAGGTTTGACACCTACGTGGTTCTTGATTCTGTCAAGTTGACATCCAATATCAATACTACACGACTCTGAAATTTAATATTTAGCAAGGACCAATGCAATCTCAGTCTTTCTTTATGTGACCTTGGAAAAA
>JADRCC010166806.1:0-14925 GCA_019843855.1 Hylomyscus alleni | reverse complement strand
ACTTTCACCTTCCAGTACCACCAAATGAGACTCAAGACTGTGGCTGCCTTAACAATTATTCTAAATAAATCCAAAGGTAAATGAGAATTTTTGGAGTGAGAAGAATACCCCTTAGTTCTGAATTTTAATATTGTATATATTTGATAGCTCAACACTAGCAACATTTATTATTATTATTATTATTATTATTACTATTATTATTATTATTCAACATTATTATCATTTTTGTAGTTGGTTTTGATAAAGGGGAGATAGGGTCATCTGCTGAGAGTGTGTTTCTAGCTTCTATTATACTACTGCTATTATTTGATTTGTTTTGAAGAGCTATAAAATACTTCTTAGATTAAAATCTCAAAAAAAAAAAAAAGAAAAAAGAAAACGACCTCATTTATCTTGAGACAGCACAAAAAACTTTTATTCCTCACAAGTCCTTTTGATAAGGTATGGTTGCTACAATTTGCTTTTTTGTTGTTGCTGTTGTTGTTGTTGGTTTGGTTTGGTTTGGTTTGGTTTTTGGTTTTTAGTTTTTGGAGTTTTTTTTTGACAGTGCTGGTATCAAATCCACAAGCCAGACAAGAACACTATAACTAAGCTACACCGCAGGCCAGGTTTATACTTCCTTTTAATCTTGTCTGTTTCTTTGATAAACATTATTAGGGCTGGGTTTTCACCTGTAGGTGGTTTCATGGGGCCTGATCTCCCTAATGAGCCGTGCAGGAATGAGAAAACAAACTGATCAGAAGGCAGGCTGTGAGGAAGATGCTGTTGATCTCAATAGAGAAAGACCCTCAGTGCCCCACCTAGAAGCAAGAAGTACCCGAGTTTAAAGTCGTCCAGGTATAAGTCACTGGATCTGGTGTCCAGGGAAGTGATGAGACCTTGGTCGAGGTATGTCACGTAGACCAGGACAGTTCTGGAGAGGAAATCAACAATTTTAATAATTGTCAGAGAGCACTCTCAGCAGGCAAAGGCTGTCTCAGGCTGAAAGGAGATCTGCATGCTTTTCCATATGAATCTAAAGTTATTCAGCTTCTGATTATGAGAAACTTCCAATGTGAGTTTCTAATATCTCCACACATTCATGCATATTTCAGCTTCCTATATTCAGAATCTGATTAACTCGGAACAGGAATACACCTTGACTGTCCGTCAGTGTTTTAATGTGACTTTATAAATGGAAAGGATTCTTTGGCATCATTGATTTCTTATTAGAGATATTTAAAAGGTGGATTTTGACACAGCATACAGTTGCAAATAGACAAAATTTATGTTGGTACAACTACCACAGATGAAAAGAAAGAGCTTTCCTTTTGTAGTTCCACTTTTCAATCAATATCTGTTTAGGACTCAGATGAAAGGGACTCTGTGAGCAGGTCACAGGCTTTTGTGCCGACATAAATTCTGTCGATTTGCAACTGTGTGCTATATCAAGTCTACAGTGACTCTCAGCTGGGCTCTTACAATAGCCTATCAGCAGGTTGCTTGGCATCCAGTCTTCATTTCTTGAAATCCATTCTTCACCTAGGAGCCAGTGAAAACTCTTTTAAAATTTGAATCAGATCACAAAGTTCCTCTACTGAAATTCTTCCTTCTGCTCCCCCACCTCCCAGGACACTGATTATATTGCAATGTCTTGGTGATTGTGTCCTACTTGTATCTCTCACCACAGAGTTCCTGGAAGTCTTGCGGCACTGACCTGTTTATCTTTCTGTATATATTCACCTGTGACTGAGGCCTTCCTATTCTGCTTTATGTGTACTGCAGTAGTCCCCCTTTTGAATCTACATAATTGATTTTCTTCATTATGGAATCAGTTACCCGAAATGTCTTGGCACTGCCCTTTGTCCCTTCCAGAACTGCCCCATAGGTACTCATCTGTGCCCTGTACAGCCTGACTTATGTATCTTCGTAATGTATTCCTTAGTACCTTTCGTCCTAATTTTGTATATGAATTGGTAACATGTATGTTTACTATCATTTTATGAAAAGCCCATTGCATTTTTTTCTTTCATACTTTATAATCTATAGCATCTGTTCCAAATACTTAGCAAACATAGAAAGCATGAGGACTAAACCAGGAAAAGTATGTTAGACCACATTAAGAGGCAGGTGAAGTAATAGATATTATTAGTGTGTTAGGACAATGTTCTTTTAAAAATAATACTTATTTTTTGAGAATTTAATATAATACATTTTAATCTCATTCACCACTTTCCCCAACACCTTCCATATTCATCTTCCATGTCCTCACAGACCGAACATGTGTGTTCTCTCTGTCTCTGTCTCTCTGTCTCTCTGTCTCTCTCTCTCTTTCTCTTTCTTTCTCTGTTTCTGTTTGTGCGTTTGTGTGTTTTATGTACAAATACTCTGAAGTGCAGTTGATTTACCAGAGACCAAACTGAAACAGAACTGATTCTTTCTCAAAGCAATTATTAAATGCCAATAGCTTAACTTCTAGGTGTGTGACTTCTTGGGACCTACTCTCCTCCATGCCATGCTTTTTTCTGACCTGAGATTGTTCAGGTCTTGTGCATGCTGTAACCGTCACTGGGTGTTCCTCACCGAGAGAGTGCATAGAATCTTACAGCATGGGAAAACTAGCTGATAGGAATGAAGCTTGCAGATCAGACCCCCTTGATTTTTCCATGTTTTATGAATCCACTATGTGGTATCTTAAGAAGTCATGGCCTACCATCAAAATGTGGAGGGTAATCAAGAACAATGGCAATAGTCTATAATGTTTAGGGGCTCTGTAGAATGCCACTGGCCAACAGTTCCAAAAGGAGCATCACATTCTTAGTATTCAGGCTTTTATTTGCTAGTATGCATACATATGCATGCATATACACACACACACGCATATATATATATATATATATATATGCGTGTGTGTGTGTATTAGGAATATACATATATTAGGAAGCTCCCTCTGTGGTAATTTCCATATGAGTTTTTCAAAGAACATATTTAGTGTTTGTTTATTCCCTGCCATCATAATCCCTCCTTTACCCTGCCCTCTAATCCAACCACATTTGAAACTTTGTGTTCTATTGCCCCTTTATACGGTATATGACTGCACACTACCTCTCCTCCCTTGAAAGATTTTCCCTCTCTCATACAACCCCTTAGTAGTTTTCTGACCTCATGGATATTCCAAGTGAAACCCTCATATCTAAAGATTCTGAGCTAACACTCACATATAACAGAAAACATGTTTGTCTTCTTTTTCATTGACATATTTACTTATTCACTTTACATCCCCATCTCAGCCTCCTTGCTCCTCTCCCACCATTACCTGTCTTTTTCCCCCAATTCCACCCTCTCCTTTTTCTGAGTTAAGGTGTGTCCTCCCATGGATAAGAGTTTTCCTTGGCAAGATCCTTGTCTTTCTACATCTAGGTTACTTCATTTGGGATAACTATTTCTGGCTTCATCAATTTACTGCCAATATCATAGTTTAAGTTTTCATTAACAAGTGAATAATGTACCATATTTTACTTACCCATTTATCAGTTGATGAATGAATGTCTGGGTTGTTTCCTTTTCCTGGCTATTGTGAATTGGGTGGCAATGAACCCAGATGAGCAGATATCCCTAGAGAAGCAGCACATGGATCCTTTGGATATATTCCCAAGAGTGCTATAAATGAACTAGGTATTAAGTTCCTTTTGAGCTTTTTGAGGACTATCCACACTGATTTCCACAGCAGCCTCGTCAGTTTGCACTCCTACTAGCATTAGTAAGTGTCCCCCTTTGCTTGCTCACTTACCTACCTTGTTCTCATTTATTTTTTAATTCTTGGCCATCTGAATGGAATAACATGAAATCTTTAGTTTTAAGTTCCACTTCCCTGGTAGCTAATGATATTGAAAAATTTAAAACATTGTTTCACCCATTTAGGTTTCAACTTTCAAAACTTCTATTTAGTTCTGTGATCCACTTTTATATGTATTTTTGTTTTATAGATATTTAGACCTTTTTAAAGTTTGTTCTGTGTTCTACATACTAACCCTCTGTCAGATGCATGGCTGATAAAGATATTCCATTAGTGTTGTTTTATTCCTATATGAACTTATATAATCATTATTTTCTTCTGATTACTGAACATCACTAATATTACCTAGATTTCTGAAACATCTACATTAAGCCAATTCTTTGGAAACCTTTTCTATTTGTTTATTTTCCAAAATATTTGTAAAATTTGTCTTGATCCTGAGAAGAATTATTATGCATCCAAATGAATTATTACCACACCTCTTCTAGATTCTCCTTAAACTCAAGTAAATTATCTGCCTGAGGCTTATTATGATCGCATTCATGTATTAATTATCTGTTAAATTCATGAGTACACAGGCAAAAATGTCTTGTATTCTTCTATCTCTTTTCTGAGAATAGATGTAACAAAGAGAAAGGGGTCAACAAATGTTTGTCAAATGAATGAGAGAATCTGATAATCTAGTAAATTAAAAATGTTTCTTCAGGTGTGGCAGTACAGTGAAGTAAATGTAGTCATTTAGTCACCACAGGCATTTCACACTGAAAAGGTCATAAAATCCATCTTTTATTTAATGCTCTGCATTTACATATGCAAATGATTGTCTATTCCAAGTGTTCATAACTTAAAAACACATAGAGAAACAGTCATTTTTTTGCTTTTGTTTTTAGTTGTATAAATAGCAAGCATAGAATTTTATGACTTGATAGCGCTTGAGTTGATGTTTATAGATATAGTTGATAGATGCGACATCTATCTAGTTATCACACTGAGTGAATCACTCTTAATAATGAGATTCCATTTTTTAAAGAAAATTGTGCCTAGCTACATTCATACACAGGGATGCACCCACACCCATGTGTCAATAGAGAGAAGGAAAAAGAAGAGAATAGAGAAGGAAAAAAGGAATAGAGTGACGGAGGGAGAGAGAGAAAGAAAAAGGGGATGAGCTGTCTTTTATATTTGCTGTTTTATACCAGTACCTAGAAGAAATATCAGACATATAACAGTCATTCAATAAACATTAGGAGTTTAAAAATTAGCATAATTCATACAATATTATATACAATTATTCACATTTTATTACACAATAAAAGCCATCTCTCCAGCCAGATGGTTTTAAGAACAATTTAAAGATTAATCTTCATTTTTGTACCATTTGCAAATATGGCCACTGAAGAAGTCTCACTAATTAGAAGAACTTGTCTTTGAATCAATCTATTCTTTGTTGTCTCCAGTCAAGACTGCTAAGGTCATATGGTGTCATTATTAATTGTGTCACTATGAAATCATCACTGTGTCATAATCCTGTGAATGAAATGGATGCTAGGCTTACTTCTCAGATGTCTTATGAATGTGAGTACTGCTGTTAATCTCAAGAGAAAGCTACTCAAGCAGATTCAGTACTACATGAAAAAGCTCACTTCCAACTTCATGAAATCTCACTTCTATATGAATGTCATATTATAACATAGCTTTTAATTTTATTAGAATTAGTTTCTTCCACAAACCAGTTACATTGCTCACATGATATAGTAGCAACTTACTCAATATAGTATCAGTCTCATTATCTTTCCAAGTGATAAGGAGTGCTTTGAACATTATAGTATTCAGGCTATTAAAGAGTACACTAAATATGAGCTGTCAATAGAAAGTTGTATTTCTTGTTATGGTTTTCCTAATAAAACATCTAATGAAAGTACAAAAATTAAGCATGTTTTTTTATTTTCCACCTCAAATAAAAAATAATTAAGATTTCAGTCTTATTTTATCCCTCTGATGTGATCTACAAGGTTGGAGTTTCTTTAGCCACATGTTTTCTGGACAGAATATGAAAATCAAATCGTTGTGAAATTTCACCAGTGGAATATGCAGGATTGGTCAAAAATTTTAAGAGAGAAAAAAATATTTCCTTTTAGTTTATATACAATATTGTGTATTATCCCTCTACAAGAACTGTGTGCTCTGCCTCTTGCTCACTAATTTGGCCCTCTTTCAGCAGTTCTCTTGCTGAACCATGATTATGGATGGTAGCCATCCTATCGTCCACCAGTGAGGGCGTGAAAGCCTCTTCAGTCCCCAGGTCATGGAGTGTGACTCTCGCCCTCCCTATCTGTGATTAACCAGGGGTTGGGTACTTGCCTCCTGCAAACTTTTGTTTATCTTGTCAACCATCCTGCTTGATTGTCTGTGATGTGCCAGTTTTCTGAGACACAGAAGGAAATAAAAGCACCATATTTCATAGAATTTATATTTTTGAGAAATGATGGAAGTTAAAAACATAAATCAATAAATAAAAATCTCAGGAAGTGAACAGTGTTAGGGGGTAAAATGAAGCCAAATCCAGAGGTAGAGAGAAATAGAGAAAGGTCTGCTACGTGAGTTTACCCAAAGGCTCCTTGTCACAGGACACAGAAACTGTGGCTTAGATGAGAGGAAGAAAACCAACACAGTTAAGAATTACTTCAACTTCTGTAATTACTGTGTGTCCTAAGAAGCAAGAATTAAGAAAAAAAAATAATGTTTGAGTCACTTATCTTTCTACTGGCAAACACGAGCATCTGCATGTCTTAAGTGATAAAGAGCAAAAACCTTGATTTCAAATGATGTGTCCATTTGAGTGGAGATTCTAGGCTATTCTCACCTGTATGTCAGTGATGATGGTACTGAAAAATAATGGATGTGCTTACCTGGAAACACTTTCTTCTTTTTTCTCCATTTTGGATGGTATACAGGCTGCATTAAATTTGACTCACTTCAGGGTTCCAATCTTAGAGACTATCCTCAAACCGTACTTTGGAAGTTATTCCTAAATGTAGTTAATGTGATATAACAGTGTCCTTATTCCAGTCCATCCCAGACCATTAATAGATTTGTAATTAACTTTGGTTAATTTGTAGAAAAATAAAATGAAAACAGTTTAATTTACATTTTATACTTAAAAATTTATGCATGTGGTATTATATATGTGATTGTACAAGCGATGTTAAGAAGAATTCCTTCTATTCAAGTGATTTCACCAAGTCTCTGATTTGTTGAATAAGTAAAACCCAATAAAAGATTTATTTGTTTAAGCATTTAGGCAATGTTTGTTACATAAAGTAAGCAAACAGTACCTTAGATGCAAGTTTAAACACACCAAATTTTAAAAATAGAGTCTAAATATTTGGTGAAATTTAGCTAAGGTTTAAGAAGAAGATAAATATCCAGCTTCTCTAAAAACATCAATTAAAATTATTAGCCTTAAATTAGGATTATGATATGTAAAGCCTATTAGGAGTATAATTTGGGCAAACAATAGCTTTCATAAATATTTAGTGTTGAAGTAAAATCTTGGTCTGCAAATAATCTTTGACATGCAAAGATTATGGTTATGAAAATATAAGAAAATTTCCCTGCAGTAGAATTTAAGCAGAAATCTGAAAATATGAGGGAAAGAAGAATTAATCATGAAGGAAGGCAGTAAAGTAAATGTGAAATCCTGTTAAGGGAGCAGATCTGATGTCTGTGGCCAACCATGACTCCCAGACATCTATGGTGGTTGACCAGAGGCTAAACCAGAGAGAGAGGAAATCCTAGTCCACAGTTAGTGCATTTGGAAGGAAAATCCTTACACCTCTGCCTATATTCTTCCGTTTTTGTATGTAGAATAATAATTGCTCCTATTTTTTAAAGGGATTCTAAACTCATAGTTATCTGTTGCTTGCAGAAAAAAAATACCAGGGATGTGAGTTCCTTTTTATATTCTTTTAATCTTCTTCAAATTCACAAACAATGAGCAAGCAGTCTTGCAGGTGCTGTACCAGGGGACTTTATTTTCTACTAGATTTGCATCTTCTTTTTCTCTTGAAAACACTTGAAAATACTTGTCGCTTCCCATGAAGTTCATCTCCTCCGCTAAGCTTCAGCAAGCAGTGCCACAGGAAGATCCTTAGTCTTGGTGATTAAGAAGGATAACTGCCCTCTGCCTCTGGACATCAGGTGCTCAAGGGCCAAACACACTAATGCTTTCATGACATGCCACCGTTAGAACTTGTCTTGGGCATAAAACTGCAGGGTGGATGGAATTCTAAATTTATAGAGTCAAGAAAATAAACTCAAATAAGAAGATCTGGGGCAAGCCAGAAAGAAATGATTTGGTGATAGAGCCTTCTATAGGAAATCCTGGGAAAATATCCCATGAGCATCTCATTTATTCAAGTGTTTAACCTAATATTGGAAGAGGCAGACACATATGTGGAGTTGAGAGAAGGGCAATCCTTTGATAGCTGAGTATCAGGATTTAGTTTATTATTCCTAAATAGTTTCAGAGTAAAGAATGAGAATGAAATTTCTTAATAATGCTCTACTTTATGACTGATATGAAGGGGCTAAACAAGGGCAAAACTGATTGTTCCTCATAAACTTGAAAAAGAATCTATAACTTTACTATTCAGCCTGGCAAATTCTAACTTATACCCTTACATCTAAAGTAATACAAAGAAAACACAATCATGTATTATTTGAGCATCGTATTGGAAATGGAGGTACAGTAATCCGGCAAGCTGAATTTGGAAGATGGGGGTAGGAGGAAGAGCTGATAAGATGGCTTAATCGGTAAAATGGTACCTTGAAAACACAAAGGTCTAAGTTTCATTCCCAGAACCCATCTGCAACAACAGTGGTACCATATACTATCCCATAGTTACGGAGGTAAGCAGAGGTGAATTTCTGGGGCTTGTTAGCAAGTCTAGTGACTTTCATTGGCAAGTTAAAGGTCAGTAAAAGACATTGTCTCAAAAAAACAGGAAAGTAAGGGAGACAGAACCTGTGGAACAGTACCACAGGCTTAGGCTCTCTTTAATGTTCATGTATTCTCTCCTAATAAGAACATATACTCACACTCACAGAGAAATAAGTAGCTCAGAGAATCAAAGAGAATGGCAATGGAAAGAAATCCCCAAGAGAAAAAAAGTAATAGAACATTTAAGGAGTAAGGCAAAATTTGGAGGAAATCAATTAAATTCATAAACACCCTTTTGAGACTGAATCTGATTATGATTGTAAAGAGAAAGTCTAAATGAAGTAAATAATTTTATTGCATAATACTATATAATGTCTTTTAAAACCCACAACACTATCTGAATCATTCCTTATTCATCCTCTATATAGCATAGTAAAAATTAAGGCATGTTGCTAACTATGCAGTGAAATGAACTGCTCATTTCAAGGTACATGAATGCAACTTTTTTCAGCTCTATAAAGAAAAAATTCACTCCCTCACTTACATGATTTCTCTGTTACTGTCATTTACCTTCATTAAATTATCTCCTCAAGAAAGAGAGGACTCCCTGTGAGTTGGTGCCCTTAAAGGTTGATTCTCAGATTACAAGGGAAGACTGAACATGGGAAAGAAAAAAATGTGTTAATTAGGTTGTAAATTAGTCAGTAGTAGAAGATCCATAGCCCAAGGTGGGACACTCACCAACATCAATATTATGTGTCCTCCCTGTGGCTTGAAGAGAGTGGCTAGCATTTAACAGCACAGATGGTTTAAGCAACCCAAGCCTTTTGTTTGTACCCAAGCATTTAGTAAATATCTATCTGGCATTCACGGTATCTAGGAGGGATGTATTGAAGATGTAGTACTGTGCAAAGCATACACATCGTCACTGGTCTTATTCTCTGGTCGGAGGTAGAAAATATAAAACGTTACCCAAGTGAACTGCAGTCCATGTTTGTTACAGTTAAACAAACCTGGACTATTTATTAAGCCATTAGGTGGGACTCCATCAGAAAATTTGACAAAGTTGTTTTGTAGTCAGGAACTTGCAAGAACAGAATAGAGACATGAGGGGAAATCTCAGAGAAGGCGTTTCTGGCAGGGGGAAAAGCAGGTACAGGCTGGGGCAACAGCACAGTTGTACAGTGCTTGCTTAGCTCTCAGGAGTTCCATAGTTCAATCCCCAGCACAAAGAGAAAAAGAAGAAAGAGGCTGGAGATAAATCTTATTGAGTAGAGGAGCATTTGTCTAAAGTTCACCAGCCTGGAGGCTTGATCCCCAGCCTGCATGGAACTGTGGTGTCCCCATACACCCTTGCGCTCATGAAGGAGAGAAAGAAAGACCATTCCTGGCTTTATAGTAAGTTCAAGGACAGACTTTGGAAACACAGAAACCTTGTCGGGACAACAAAAACACAAACCGAAACAGGTGCAAAGCTAAAATTGCAATGACTGTGGTGCTCAAAGAATCAACCTAAGGACAGGGAATAGCTGGAGGGGTATTCAGGAAAGAAGTGGAAAGGGAGACTGAAGAGCAGAGGGCGTCTTACTTTCTAGGCTTTATTCTTTTCACTTTCTGCCAAGTGGTTCTAAGAAGAATCTTGCCTGGGAGTATTTCCAGAAATAATTTCTTACAATGCACTTAGCAAAACCCACAATCATGGAACAAGTGCCCAATAAATGCTGTCTTTTATCCCTTTATTATTATTATTATATATGTACTATTTTGTTTACATCCCAAATGTCACCTCCTCCTCCCAGCCCCCCCCCCCCCCCCCCGACTCCTTAGCCTTCAAAATGGTACTCCTGCACTGGTCACTGGGAATATGGAATAGGAAATGCTGTATTTTTGATTGGTATTTCGTAGAAACGATGATCATTGAACTGGCTTGACACTGATTCTATGACAACTAGGATACTCTAGGACTTGAAACTCCTGCCTGCTTTGTAGTTTTACCTACATGGGGAATAGCCAGTGTGGCTGTTCTGAGTAAAGACAGGGGGAGTTCCCAGCCTAAATACACAGCTTCCTAATTTGGCCACTAGGAGCCTAACTAATGTTGAGTTCTCCTAAGAGAAACAGTTCTGTTTCATTAACTGTCCTTGCCAAATGTTTGTGATGAGGAGACTCTCAGCCAGATAAGGTTCCCTAAGGATGCTTCACACAGGGAAGCAGCCCAAGGAAAACTGGCAAGCCCAAGGAAGCTGCGTCTTCCCCTGTCAACCAAGAGGATACATGATCAGTACCATCATCTGTGGCCTCAATTTAAATAGACAGCCTCTGTACTCACTTTCACCTCACAATTGCAGGACTGAGGTGTGGAGAGATGAAGAAACAAACCTGGTTTTGAACCAAGAAAATGCAGAATCTGGAGCCACGAGGCCTATTATCAGATTTGTGATCTTTATATTGCCTGAATCTTTGGGCCTTGCTTTCTTTAAGGAGTTAGACGAAAATGACTATAAATACTCTTTTGAGTACAAGGATTGTGTAATTCTAAATAAATAACGGAATGGGAAAATTGATAGAGCATTTGAGAGAGCCATTTAACAGGTTCACAAATTAACAATGTGCCTGTGATATTTGAAGAGAGTTACTGCTGACACACATAGCTTATGTATAGGAAACTGAGAAGGGACAGAGGAAGACAGACAGGCTCTGAATGTCCCCACAGGAAGAGAAACTGGAGCACATTGGCATCTATTAATGTTGTTAGTAAGTTTTCACTTTGAAGTCATTTCATAGAAGGAGAAAAGAATGAACATTAAACAACCCTGATAGTTTGAAAACAAAAGGAAAAAGAAACTCAAAAGTCTAGATGGACATTCTGAAAAGAACTCTTAAGGTCTTTTCCTGATGTTTCCTTTTTAAGTGCCTTGCTGAGGCATGCAACCAGGCAAGTTTCTGAATTAGGACAATACCTCCCTCCTCCCCTTAATATACCAGCAGGACATCTGCAGTGGTGTTTATGCTGGAGACTCCTGTCTTAATCGTGTGGATCACTGGTCTCTATTTCACAAGCTAAAGGACTGGAGGGCCAGTCAGTCCTTGTCCCCTAGCGATTTTCCACCCTGTCATTTTAGGAGTAGCTTGTGATGCATTATAGAAAACCACCCTCATGAGAGGGCTGAGATGGCTAAGGAAAGGGAGAGAGTCATGCCTCCTCAAAAGAGGCAGACTATGGTCCAGAAAACTGACTTTCATAATTTTCCTAATGAATCTACACTGGCTATTGTGAGCTTCACTCACAAAAGAACAGCTTTCCTGCTCCACGTTTTGCTGATAATCCAGTCAAATGGATCAATTAGTGCAGGATAATTGAAATGATCACAAATTAATTAATTAATGTCTTAAGCCAAAACAAAATAAAAATACTTTAGAATACTAAGCATTAAAAGATCATTTTTCGTAGTGAACAACTTCATTTAAAAATGAGAGTGGAGCACTCTTAGACAAAGGGAACAGATTAGGCTCACTTGTACACCTGTGTATATAGCTCCTTTGTCTCCTGTGATTGGGATTTTAGGGGGAATCATAGTGAGAGAGTAGCATATTGATTGTTTACTGGTAGAGTGCTGAGAACGGAATCATATCTTACTTGCTCTACCACAGAAAGTGACAGCGCCGGTGCCTGCTTCTGCTGGCATCTGAGTGTGCTCCCCTTCCTGCCTAGGATTTAAGAGCCATTAACATGCCATTAAAGGATTTCTTATGTTATAACACTTATAAAATTATAGCATTTATAACTGATAAGCACACGGAAGTTTCAAAAATGAAATAAGTCATTTCTCCATATTGTACTACTTCATCTGAAAAGGCAAACATTTCTTTTTGGTCAACATCAAACTCTCATAGATTATTTTAATATCTCACTACAATTTAATTTCCAGTGACATTATTATACCTGGAAATCTGCATTGCTCCATTTGTTACTCAATTAAAGCTATTCCCACTGAATTTCCTCTCAGCTAGGTTACTGAATGTTTGAGATATAGGGACCAAAAGTAAACATATCTGAGTAAAATAAATAAACATAGCTAAATTAAAAACTATGATTGTTTAATGATGATCAAAGGGTAGCAAAAACTAAAATTAAACTATCTGATCGTGATCAGATACATTAAGAAAATAAGAAATGGAATTTACAAAAGAGGATATAGAGCCACAGAAGATTCACATGATTAATAAATGTAACCCAGAAATACCTCTCTTGCCTAGAATGGCTGAAAAGAACTTCCAAAAAGGTAATTAAAAGGAGACATTGGTTATATCTCAATAACCATTGAGACATATGTATACAAATCATCATATTTTTGATGATTTTAAGACCAAGGAAATGAGCATGTTCAGTGTGGAGTACAATGATTAGAAGATAAAGACAGTTGAAATCAGAATGTGATGTCACTTCCTTTCCTCTGGAATTATGAGGACATTAAGTGATGTGTATGCTGGAAATGCTGTCCCAGAAGAGGAATCGATTCATAGGATTCCAGCATCAAAAGACTGAGGCTTAAACTCTCATAGAGCTGAGATACATGTGTAATTATCTGCTTTGAAAAAGAAAGAAAAACCTTAACATATTTCATTGGATCTCAATATCTAATTCCATCTATTTCAAGCAAGAAGAAAAACAATTATTTGTTATCTTCAATCAAATCTTTCTAAATGTTGGGAACTGAACTCTATTACTGTTCTGTTTGTTTATTAGATTATTACTTTTCAGAAAACAGCCCCTCAGAAAGTCAATTAAAATAATCAAAGAATGAAATATATTTGTTTTAAATATTTGCAAATCCTTCAAGGTTGTTCAGGAATCATAAAATGAAAATTGGTATTCATTATCGTAGTACTTTGGGCATTTAAAAATAATTGTGGCAAGTATTTGAAAAAAAATCTTAATTCTGTTTTTCTGGATCATCACTTCAAGAGTCTCTTATTTTCCCCTGCAAGCATGAATATAATCCAGCAGCCATTTAGCCTAAACTATAGGCTGTTCTAGAAGGGTTATTTTTAAAACAGTGAAATAAAATGATCCTCGATTTCCTTGTCATTAAAGACTCCATTCACAAACCACAAGCCTAACGGGAGTGAAATCAACTGAAAAGAAATGTGTGCTGCAAAAAGAGCTGTAGCTCATGTTCTGGCCATTTAGACAAGATTTAATGCCACCATTGATTTACATCATGTATTGTAGTTAAGATAGTAATTGCTACATCACACTTTATAGTACCTATAGTACTCCTGAAAGATGTTCTTTCTAAAACACCACTGTACATCAATAAGGTATTGGGTCGTTACTAGTTTGGATGTATTTTATTCTTTACATGGTGCCTTTTATTTCTACAAAATGAAAGCATTCTTCCCCTAGATCTAGAGATCCATATCAAATAGAATCATTTCACAGACTCTAAAGTTTATATTTTAAATATTGTTTGAACCTTGGATTATCATGTCATTGGAGGAGGTGTGAAAAATGGATAACAGAAAGACTCTGCCCTTAAAGAGATTACAGTGCCTTTGACTGTAAGTAAAGACAAGTTACCACACAATAACCCTGTAATGTGATAATGGCTTTTTAGTACAATGGGATATGGGGAAGTGAAGGGTAAAAAGACTTACAAATGGATCACGGAGGCTTCAGAGAATGTTCATTGATGGAACTGAATGAACTGTTGGAATTGATAGAACTGAGAGGAGAGGCATAAAAGATATTCCTGAAAGATAGAAGGTCATTTTCAAATGAAGAACTACATAAAAAGTAAGTTTTTCTGGAGCATGTGCTATTGTGTGAAAGCATCATTGGACAATAATAGATAGGCAAGAGACACTTAGATCTTAGAGCAACAGCACATTAAACTGAAGATAATATGAGAACCTTCAATAGACATCACTAAACGTTGTATATCAGACACCTTCTATGGACTGTAACAGATTCTTTTGTACTGACTTGTCTCCCAGAGTTCTATGCATTTGGTTTTCCATCCAAGTTACAGTTACAGGGATTAACTATACAAACACAACATTTTATACAGGAACACTAGTGCACACCATCTCCAGTCTTCACTGGGAGAAACCAGCCATATATCCATACATCCAACTTCTTTATCACAATAGAGAATTTCCAGAGTTATTTTTTGTTGTTTCTTGTTTTTTGTTTGTTTTTTTTTTT
>JADRCC010166794.1:0-10344 GCA_019843855.1 Hylomyscus alleni | reverse complement strand
TATATTTTTTATGTCCCTCCTTTTTATTTTTCAGGGACTTACCGGTACCGCCGCTCCGTGTGTTGAGTTCTGAATCCTCCCTAGGATTTTTCTCCTCGGGGGTCCTCTCTGGTGCCTGATATTATTTTCCCGGGTTTCAGCACCACTTGTCGCGTCCCCCCACTTTCAGGAAGGACGACAACACCAGGATCCTTCTCAATCACACTTTATTGGGAGCGCCCTTATTGAAATGAGAGGGAGAGGGACTCTGACCCACGGGGCAGTCAGCTTTTAAGCTCTCCTGTGCGGATGTGTCCATGCCTGATTGGCTAGCAATGTCTGCCAACATTGTCATTGGCTCAGCAGTGCCTGCTGATACCGCATCACCCTTTCGGGGCGGGTACGGTTGGATGAGCAACGTATAGTCAAGCGCATGCGTAGGTGAGCGACGTGCTATGCTTGTGTGGCTGACATTGGCCAGCGCCCAACATCATGCCACACCCTTTTTCTAATTTTAACTTATTTTTAATTATCTGTATGTGTATATGAACACGTGTGAATGCATTTCGTTACCTAAAAAGCCAGAAACTGGATTTACATGGGGCCACAATTTGCCCAACAGGATCTATGCAATAACACTATGTCCTTTGGACTGCTGAACCACTTCTCTAGCACCTCTGCCACTTTTCTTTTTTGAGATTATAATTTGTAACATTTCTCCTTTCCCTTTATACATTTCAAACCTACTCATACACTCCTGCCCACACTCCTCCAAATTAATGACTGAGTCCAGTTAGTGTTACCCTTTGTGGGTTTAGGAAGAATCTCTTGCACATGAGTTCACCAAGAAGTATATCCTTAAAGAAAACATTCTCTCTCAGTAGCTGTTGACTGTCCATAGCTCTTCACTCATGGAGGGGCCTTGTGAATCTTCACCCACACAAGTTTGTATGTCAACTGCTATAGTCTTGTATTAATCATGTGCAGGCAACTTTATTGTTGAAAATTCATGGATGTTGATGTCTGTGTGCCCAGATGCTTTCTGGCACCATATTGATCTGGGTGGCCTGCACTGCCATCTGAGGTCATGCTGCCTCAGAGGACCATGTCTGGGGATGTGGACGTTCATGGCCCATGATAACTACCAAAGACTTCATGGATGTCTATGGTCTATGCAGCAGCCTGAAACCATGCTTATGTCTGAGGGTAGTGTTCCTGCAGGGTTCCTTATTGACTTGAGTGGCTTGCACTGTAACCTAAAGCTGTGTTGATATCCCTGGTCTGTGCTGCCTTCGAGCTCCTTGTTCTAGGTCCATGGTACTACATTAGCTGGAGGTCCTGTTCATGTTCTGTGCTGTTACCAGAAACCATATGGAAGCCCATGATCCCAGCTCCAGCTGACTCTAAAGAACCAGGAAGCTACTTTGGCAGTGATATCTATGACTGCAGAAGAACGATTGAGAAAGAAGGACATGGAAGGCGTGCGTGTGTGTGTGTGTGTGTGTGTGTGTGTGTGTGTGTATGTATGTGTGTATGTGTGTGTATGTGTGTGTGTGTGTACATGCACAAAATATATACACACATATTTCTGTCTCTGTCTTTGTCTCTGTCTCTCTCTGTCTCTCTCTCTATCTGTCTCTGTTTCTCTCTGTCTCTCTCTATATATCTGTCTCTGTCTCTCTGTCTCTATCTCTCTATCTCTAATGTAGACATATACAAACAGACATATATATGGGGCAACCAAGCAGGAAAAGGAAGTATAAGAAGAAGGATTCTGAAGGGAAGGGAGCAGGGTTTAAAAGTTACTTAAAGAATCTATATAATCTATAATAAATAAGTATATACAATATATACCATCCATTTCAATAAGATATAAAAGATGGATGAAAAGCAGTCAACAAAAATAGTACAAATTTATAAATCATTGTAATATTCATGCCAATGCGAATCCTAATTTTTTTGCTTTAGAATATCTTTATAAACAAGTTTTATTCACAATATTAGGAATTTAAATATAAAACATGTACTTAGATATCAAAGCAGCAGTAATAATAATAAACTGCATACTTTTTAAATCAAGACCAAGAATTCATGAGTTAAAAAAACTGCCTCCATTAGTAGCTCAGCCTCCTTTGGAAACACTTAGTGAAAGAAAAACAGTTCTTCTTTAATTAAATGGAACACTCAATCATTAAATTCTACTATGTTTTTCAAGACTTCAGTTATAAAAGTGAGATGTGGTTGTTTAACATGAAATCATTCAAATATATTATTGTTCAGACAATTAAATATCTTTCTAGTTTTTCCACTAATGAAATTTGCTATTGTTTTCTAAACCAAGTTCACTCTTCAAAATAACAGTGATATGTTGAAAATTTAAATGTATGATGATAAGCTATTATTAATTTTTAAAGTTAAGTATTTTGAGACAGGTCTCCTGTTAACTGATCAGCAGGGATGTTTCCTGTGAGATGTAAGTTAATTTAATATTGTAAAATTGGGTTGACACCATTTTAAGGGTTATTTTAACACATTAGGGAATGTGAAATTAAAGTGAAACCTTAGGAAAAATCAAGGCTTGTGTTTGATAAATGAAATGTGTTTTTCTTCTTTATCCAGAAGAAAACAAAATATAAGCTTTAGTGCAATTTACCAACACCATTAATTGAGTTTTAAGCCTAGCATCTGCTTCTTGGATGACTATAAGCTTAGCAGGCAGGGTGTGAAGAAAGCAGCAGGAACTGCCTAGCTTCTTTTTGTTCTGATGTCTATTTATCTCCTCAGGCCCAATGCTCTCCTCCTTCTGCAAAAGACTGAAATTAAGTAATGCTGCCTGCACTCTCTAATTTTAGTCGTAGCATTCTTTTCAGGATGGTGGGGTGGAGAGACTGTATTGTGACAAATATTTCAACCTCCTTTTCAACCTAAGGATGATAATTTCAGTGTCATTTATAATAGATATGGGAGGTTAGAAATGCTTCCATCTTAGCAGCTGTAAAACTGTTATCATAAAATAACATGATTTTAGGCATTTCATTTTATTGTTTTAGAATCAAGGGAGGAGTTATTTTGATTAGAAAAAAACAGAAAATATGCAGTAAACTTTTATTCAGCTGATAGTAAAATTAAAATTAAGGCTACCATTTTCAAGACATACATAATTTTATAATATCATTTATATTTATGATTTGTACACTGATTGTAGCAACTTGATGCTCAAAGATATTTTTGATGAGTAAAGTTTTTAAAGTTTTAATGATTTTTATAAACTCAACCTTAATTCCCAAATCTGCAACTGCCTTATGTTTGAAATTATATTTCAATTCATGCAGCAGTAAGCATTAATTTTAAGCTCCTCTTTTATATAATTCTAACTTTTTTGGTAAAGTCTATTTACAAGTTACTACTGATAGCTTCTTTCAGTTTGATCCAGTCACTGGTTGCTCATAATACCTACAATGTAATGGTGGAATTTAAAAACCAGCATTCAAGCTGAATGAACTATAAGTATGTTAACACCTAGAAATACTAAAAGAAATTTGAAGGGATATGGGGAAAATACAGAATGTATTGACACATTGATCTAAATAGTTTATTTTATTGCTGAACTAACTCAGTTATTCAACAAATACAGAGTACTTCAAGATTAAAAATCATTAGTAGCAATTGTACACACTGTCTTAAAGACCCTAGAGTCCACAAGAAAACACATACATTTTAATAAATGTATAATAGATATGATATGATGATAGATATGATAATGTTAGTCCTAGATATCAAGGTAAAATGACAAAGGAATAATTCCATAATAAATTGGGTTATTGTTCAAAGCCTTCCTAGAGGAAGAAATATTGTTAAAGATTTGCTTATTTTTATTATACCTGCTATGATTGTTTGCTTTCATGTATAGTTTGCACCATGTGTATGCAGTGCTCAAAGAGCAGTACTATGAAATGACAATAAATCTTCTGCATCTGGAACTAACAGATTGTTGTGAGCTATTGTGTGGATGCAGTGAACCCAACCCATATCTTCTTCACGAGCAACAAGTGCTCTTAACTACTAAGCCATTTCTCCATTGCCCAAGGAAGAGATATTATTGTTGAAATTGGAGGGATAAAATGGTATTAGGTCTTGATGGGGGAAAAGAGGGTCGAGGGAAAGGATATATAAATAGCATGGTGCATTGCCCAACTCTAAGAGATTTTACGCAGAGATCTACTTTCATAGTTTCTCTGAATATGCATATGTCTACTGGTAGGGAATAAGCTAACTGTGGCAAAATTTGCCTAAATGTCAAAAAGTCATTTTACACTATATGCTTTTTTTTTCTTTTTCTCTATTTCTTTTTCTCCCTTTTCATCTTCACTTTAGAAACAAGATTTCAGGTACTTTTAAAGAGAGTGTCCAGTCAATCTTGTCTGCCTGTCTTTCTTCAATTTCTTATGCCCCACTGCTTCTAGACTTGTTTCTGCTTGACCAAAGTGAGTTTCCCTTTTTTCTGAGACTGACAGAATAGCTTTCAGAACAACCCAAATCAGATTGTGGGCTACCTCCAAAACTTCCTCCTACAGCAGTGAATTGGAGCAGTTTGAAGTATAGAAACAAATTTGGATGACTTCATTTGATGATTTCATTCTTTTAGGTTCAGACTCCATCTTAGAGAACTTGACCTAAACTTGAACTCAAGTTACCTAACAAACTGGCACCTATCACCAGTTTCCAGGTTGCCCCCCAACAAGACCTGTGTCTAGTACCAGTTTCCACATCATTCCCCAAGAAATCTTCACATCCAGGTTACAAGCCTGTCCCTGACACTCCACCTCCTAACAACCAGCAATCAGGAGGAAAACAAAAGTTAAGTTTATGGTTTGGCTCCCAGCACCAGCCAATTACCTTAAAGGCCATAATGGCCTCCCAAGCAGATGTATATCAGGCTAGATACCCACTTACTGCCTCTATAAATGTTTGCCTAAAACTAGGCTCAGGGCTCATGGTTGGCTAGTAGCCCAAGCTCCAGCTGGAATAAAGAGACCCTAATGAGATTGCATCCAAATCAGATCCTTGGTGGTCTTTTTGGGGGTTCCTGTCACAACACATTCCAAACTGCACATGACCCTTTTCTTTAAGAATAAATATGTCTAGTATTGACTGCTCAGCACAAAAACTATAGTAAACAATTTTGTGTAATGAAAATTTGAAGTTGATTTTGTTTCTATGGATGTATACATACATAAAGTATATGTACTTAAGTTTACACAATGCCACACAGACCTTGCGTGACAGCAGTATTTGAGGCGAAATCTTCAAGGAAAGCAGTTTCTTGCCCCTGCATTGTCGCCTGGCACCCCTAACTCAGAGGTAGCCCAAATATGTCCTTGCGAACTTGTGTACTAGGTGTCCACCAAGATATGATTTATTAACAGACAAAATTGGACATTGATCTCTGACTTTTACCAAAGTTCCAACATCCTAGCCAAACCCTGGCCTGGCATTTCGTTCACCCACCCAGACTAATTGCCTCCAGCATTGTGGGTAGAACATTGAAGTTTACAGAATGGGAGACTTACCTCAGGGCAAGGTCAATTAAAATCCTCATTATCAGTCAGCTGATAATACTACAGCTGAAACCACTCCTAGGAATTAGCAAGAGACAAGTCTTTACTTGCCCAAAAGATTAGCATAGTGGGCATTTTACCTAGGATGGGCAGGACCTTGAGCTGAGAGTGTGTGTGAGACAGCAGTCTGCATTGAGCATTCGGACTTGCTCGCACTCTGACTACAACTAGAACTTAGGTGGACTAGGACTTAGATTCATACAGTCTGCAGCCCCCTGGGCCCAGAGCGCCTGGGCCTGGGGGGTGCAGCACCAGTCGAGATTTGAGAGATTGAGCATTCGAGATTCGAGCATTCAGCATTGAGAATTCGAGATTCAAGCCTCTACCCTCTTGGCTGGGGAGCAAGCATGCCCCCCTCCCCTCGAGACTCCGGCCGGGCCCATGCCGCCTGGTGCTCGGAGCCCCGGGGAGCTGTACCAGTCCAGAGGAGATGGCTGCTGTTTTAGACCCAGTGTATTTTAGATGGCACCAGAGGTACCCTGACCACTGAGCTGCCAGATTTTTTTTATCTCTCTTTTGCAATGATTGTAAAAGCCTCATGCCATTTTTAAGAAATACATTCAGATCCTACACTACTTGTGTTGAGTCTGTTTGTCACAGCCGAATCCTGTGCACCCATGACCAAAACTCATCATCCTTCAGTACAAGGGATCCCCATAAGAAAACCCCAGTCCATGGCAATACAATAATTTGAATTAGTTAATTTTCCTGTCCATTGGTGTTTTGCCTACATGTATGTCTATGTGAGTATGACAGATCCTCCGGAACTGGACTTACAGACACTTGTGAGCTGTCATGTGGGTTCTGTGAATTGAACTTTTATTCATCTGGCAGAGTAGCCAGTGCTCTTAACCCCTGAGTCATCTTTCTGTCAATAATATTTTTTAACTTCTACTTGGTTTTATATTTTACTCAGCAACCCTCTTTAGAATACATATTTAACTTATAGAAGACAATATTTTAAATACTATTTCTAATGTTGGTATGAATAAAAATATTAATATTTGTAAATTGTCTGAAATGAAATCATTGGCACAAAATTTTTAAAGATTGAAAACCTCACTAAAACATTTGTATATAGTAATACGATTTTGAAAGTTAAGAAGACAACAATATAAATTATTTGCTTGAGATACATAGTTTACTTTTTACACAAAATATTAACTTTATAATTTAGAATTAACTTACCATTTTTCTTATAAAATTCATTTCTAAAAAAATTGTTTAAAATTGAATAAGGAAAACAGACATAATTGGCATTTTAACATAAGCAAAATATATTATATACTGCTGCTAATAATTATAGTGCTAAATAGAGCCATCTGTTTAACTCAAGAACTTCATATTGAATTATGACTCAATATAAGTAACACTTGTGTTAGGTGTATCATACCCAACTTGCTTCTCTTTTAAGAATGTTCATGTGTTTTTTTTGTTTCGTGATTGACACATTTTCAACAGTTTTGCCAAAAGTTTAATGGTGTAGTTTTAATTTCTTTTTAACTATTTTTTTAAAAATCTTATATTCTTCAAATATTTCTTATGTGTAGAGGTCATTTCTATATAGGTTTGCAATCACTTCAGTTTTAAATATTTGTTTTTGTAAGATATCAAATTGAAGGATAAGTTATTTTTTTCTACTTTATTTCCTTATTTATTTGTGTCCATGTATGGGCGTATGTGTGGAAGACATTGTTTCCTAGGAGTCATCTATATCTTCTGGCTTCTACAATTTTTCTCCATCTTCTTCTAAATAGATCCCTGAGCCTTGAGGGGAGGATATGATAAAGACATTGAATTTGGGTCTGAATCTTACAAAGTTTCTCATTCTCTTCACATTGTCATCATTTCTTATCTTTTTATACATTAAAGTATACCAAGAATGTAGAAGAATATTGTCTATATTTAAGGTTTTTTGAGATCAGCAAATGAAAAGGAAGGAATTAAAAACAATATTTATCAAATTTAGGGAGTGCTATAAGCATTTCATACAGTCTTATTGAGTCCTTATACAATATTTACATGGAAAAAGTTTCTATATAGATAACTGAGTATAGATATAGAAGAATGGAGATATGGAGACAGAAATAGAGATATGAGGAGATATACAAGTACAGATACCAATATGATGAGAAGATATAAATATAAGGCATACTTCATATTTATAATCACCAAATTTATTACATTAATATTCTATAATTTACTATTTCAGAAACTTGACAATGATTGTCTCTGAAGGAAAGGTTGCTTTTATATTTTGACTTTAGAGCAATGATATAATTCAGCTGTTAATAAAAAGGGAACATAGGACGGTAGACAGATTTTTTAAAAATATATTGATTTTTTCTGCATTTTACATCATGTACTCAAATCTTGCTCATCTTTCCATCCCCTCATATCTGCCCTTCACCTTTACAACCTCTCCCCCCCACACACAAATGAACAAATCAAAGCATAGAAAACATATCATTAGGGAAGGTGCAGTATTTCCAAGTGTGTGTCCCTCAATATATCCCTCTGTCCCCATATCTTCACTTGCATATGTTCATTGCAATGAGTCAATGGTCTGCTTCGACATCTCTGGCTTCTGTGGCACATCAAAATTGGATTCTCATCAGGACTACTCCCTGTCATTCTGTTGCAGTGTCATAGAGACCCTGAAGCTTTGAATCAATAGAACTAGGCCTTTCATGTGTCACAACCATTTGGGTGTGCTGGTCCTGTCCCTTTCAGGCTGCAGCACTTGGAAGAATGTACTTTGAACATTACCTGAACAGTACAATTGGGCTGGCACTAGAGAAGGGAGTGCAGGTGTGTCAGCCCTGAAAGCAAGATCTTGTGAAATCTGGTTATCTGGTGACACCACTGTTCCATAATGAGGTGGTATGGGTACAGGGGTGATGCCCTCCCCCACTTTCCCTTGGTCACCTGCAGCAGTCAGGAGAGCTGACCCCAAGGGCAATGAGAGTTAGAGAGCTGGCCCTGACTTTTCACTGACTGTACCACTGGAAAGAGAATGTCCTTCATTTACCCTGGGAAAGAGAGTAGAGCTGGTTTTGATGGCCAAAGCATGGTACTAGTCAGCCACTATAATGTGATAGCAGGGGAGCTTTCCAAGTCATTCAAAGTCTGTGAGCCAGCAGCATTTGGGAAATGTATTTGGACTGGGCATTAAAGTAGAGCTGACTTTGAAGGTGTGGATGCAATTGAGCTGGCAGGAGAAGGTGACCCTGCCTCATGCTGATGGAGGCATTTTGTGGCCTAGCCAGAGAAAGGCTAGAGAGCTTGCCCTGTTGGTACTGATGGTTTTTGAGGTCTTTGATGGTACTAATGGTGGTACAAGTCTTGAGTTGGCCCACCCTAAAATCTACATCATCTGCACATGGCTAGAAGTAGACATATTAACCCTGTGCCACAGTTCTCCATACCCAGGTCTTACCAGGAGTAAGCTGGTTTTCCAAGAATGCTGACAAACCTGAGAGTACAGGTGAGACTACCACTTCTGTTTAAATTCCTGACCTAAGAGGGACCTGCCTAGAGCCATTTGGACACAGGAACCAAGGAACAACCAGGGACAGGATCTTTCCAGTTTCTATTTGTAGATGACCCTGTACCACAGATCTCCATACCCGTGTCCTGCCAAGAGAAAGCTGGTCTCCCAGGACTGCTGACATAACTGTGAGCATAGGTAGGACCACATCTTCTGCTCCAAGGGACCTGCCCAGAGCCCTCAGGATACAGGAACCAAGGAGCAGCCTGGGACAGGGTCCTTCTAATTTCCATCTGTGCCTGGAGTTGACTCTGAAACAAAGGTCAACATACCCATATTCCACCAGGAAAGAGCAGGTCTCCTAGGAGTGCTGATACCTAAAAACAAAGCTTTCCACACCCAGGTCCGGCAGGGAGAGAGCTGGTCTCCCAAGAGGACTGACACACCTGAGAACACAGGTAAGACCACTACTTCTGTTCCATTTCCTAGCCTAAGAGGTACCCACCCAAAGCCATCAGGACACAGGAATCAAGGGAAGGTCATGGACAGGATTCTTCCAGTTTCCATCTGCTTCCCAGAGTTGACCCTGTGTCACTGCTCTCTATACTTAAATTCCTCTCAGAGACAACTGGTCTCCCAAGAGTGCTGACAAACAGGCTTAGAGGAGGAAAAAGCCACAGTCAGATACAGCAAGACCAGCTAACACCAGAGATAACCAGATGGCAAAAGGTAAGCACCAGAACATAAGCAACAGAAACCAAGGCTAGTGGGCATCATCAGAACCCAGTTCTCCTACCACAGAGAACTCTGGATACCCCAACACACAAGAAAAGCAAAACTCTGATTTAAAATCACATCTCATGGTGATGATAGAGGACTTTAAGAAAGACAAAAATATTGTGCAGACTATAGATTTTTTATTAGATTTTTTTATTTACATGTCATGATTTCTCTTTTCCCAGTTCCCCTCCAAAATACAAAACAAAACAAAACAAGAACAAAACTCTGTTGCCTCTCCCCTCCCCCTGCTTGCAACCACACCCTCTCCCACTTATTGGCCCTGGCATTCCCCTACACTGGGACACAGAACCTTCACAGGGCAAGGTCCTCTCCTCCCATTGATGATCAACTTTGCAATCCTCTACTATACACATACTGCCAGAACAATCAGTCCCACCATGTATAGTCCTTGGTTGGTGGTTGAGTCCCTGGGAGCTCTGAGGGTACTAGTTAGTTCATATTGTTGTTCGTCCTAAG
>JADRCC010166774.1:0-15070 GCA_019843855.1 Hylomyscus alleni | reverse complement strand
ATACTAGTAGTGATATATTATTTTGAAATATACAGTTAATATGTTTGGAGTTATTTAAAATTTATATTGAGAAAAATGTATTTTCACTATTGCTACAGATGAGCATCTACATAATACTGTTAAATTGTTTTATATCAAAAAACTTTTATAATACTCATTTTTATTGTTATGTTTTATAAATTTTTAGGAATATGACAAAAAAGATATTGTAGGTATTGAAGGGGGTCTTTGGGAGGAGTTGGGGTACAAAAGGAAACAAGAATGTGATTTAATTCTATTTACTTAAAATATGTTTTAAAATGTTAACAAATTCAGACAAATTGAAATCATTTAACTTTTCTCATCATAATGCAATAAAAAGTTAAAAAAAAAACAGATGGTCCATTTTCTCTTTCTTCTTCTAAGACCCAAGTAATCCCTCCGTTTTATATTTGCCATTTCTATTTTACTACAAGTGTATCTCTAAACTACCATACATTTTCCCTAAGCTTTAAACTTTACAACACAAAGATACAGTATGATTTTCCAGTAATTCGACACGCTGATTTCAGACCTTATGTAAATAAATCCATTATTTACATAATCTTATTTTCTCTAGAATCTGACCAGTTGTTTGTTTTGTCAGCTAACTTTCCTCAAGCTGCTTACTAGTATTTTTTGTCACTACATTTTTCTAAGGTTGCTTATTTCTAGTGTTCTGCAATTATCTTTCTTTTAAAAAACTCAAATGCATAATTATTACTGGGTATAATGGAGGGCCCACAAGTGGAAGGCAGAGGCAAACTCTTTGGTCCTTTCCTTCCTTCCACCTTTACTGTGGGTTCCCGAGATCAAAATCAGGTCTGCAGGCTTGTGTGGCACATACCTACTGAATCCTCTTGCAACCATTTAAAAGACTATTCCTATCATGCTTCTTATCAATTTCACACATGTACACTTTGTATATGGCCTCACTTCTAACTTCCCACCAGGTCTACCACCACTTAACCTCCCTTAAAATCTCTTTTACATGTTCCTATGTTCATTTTCTCCTGCGACCCACCAAGATTAACCAGGGTCATCTGTGTAATTGTGGGTTTGGTGCTATCAATTGGAAAGTAGTGGGAATAGTGGAAGGTACATACACAACTAAGACAGTCCCTCCCTTCCTCCAAATCTAATGACTGCCAATAGTTCAGAGGTAAAAGTAGGAGCCTGTGATCCCTCTCCTACTTCCTTGACTGACTGGTGATAGTACTGGTCTGGTGTGCATTCAATACATGTAACTACAGTGGTTAATAGTTACAGTAGTAGTAGGGTAGTGAATGGTGCTTCGTTTCCCTTCACCTTTTCCCAACTCTTACATTGGTCCAGGTCCCTCTTCTACCATTTTCTGCATTTTAGGAAGCCACAAGTCTCTTCATCTACTACTATTCACTGTAGAAGAGGACTGTCTAATTTTTCATTACCATCTCATCTTTGGTGTGGCTGAAATCTGTGAACATGACAGAGATGAATGCACACATGCGCATGATGATTCTACACTTGCGATTGTAGGTTACCCCAAAGGATCACTAACACAGAATTACTACTTCATTTTGTTTTCCTTCTGAATAGGGTTTCATATACCCCCAAGAATTCCTTGAATTTACTATGTAGCCAAGGGTAGCTCTGAATTTCTGATCCTTCTGATTCCATCTGGGATTACAGCCATGTGCCACCATACCTGGCTTTTCAAGCCAATGTTGTGAGGTTAATAAAACAATTTTACCAGGCAAACACCAAAGCTGAAACACACAAGCTTCAGAATAACTGGCATGTTTTTTTTTTCAGTTGGGTGGGAGGTTGGGGGAGGAGGCATATCATTTACTTACAAAATGTGTACCCTTTAAGGGGATTCAGCTTTAAGAAAATAATCCAAGAATTCAACAAAATACAGAAGGCTCAAAGGCTAGTGTTCTGTCCCTTAGGAACACCAAAAAAAGCAACAAAAAACAAAAACAAAGAAACAAAACAAAACAAAAGTCCAAAGCTGCTAGCCTCAAGCAAGACTAGAATATTGCTAGGGCTTCTATTCTACATATTCTTGAACTTGGTTTTTAGATTTAACAAGGGCTTCTTTGTGCCTTGTCCCTGTTGGCTCCACTACTTCTGTAGAACTCACTGTGCATTTGCATAGAAATTTCATGAACTATTATTTAGGTATGCCACATACTTATAAAGCTTCATCTTTCCCTAAACATCTTTTGATTTTATATAGGCAAGCCTAGACTCAAATGATTCTCTGATCTTACCATTATCATCCTGAGTGCTGGGATTATAGGCATACACTATCGCTTTTGGCTCTATAGTATTTTATAGGATATTCTTCTCCTCCCTTGTTAGGCAAACTCTATTCACGCCTTACAACTCCTTTCATTTCAGAAAGAACTGCCTCAAATTACTGGCCCTCAGCAGTCTAGGAACATGAATGGTAACTACGACATGAAAACATTGCCTGGTAATCACAACTCATCACATGCAGGCATTTTACAGAAAATAACAACAAATTCTCTTTGTGGGAATCTAGAATATAGTAACATAATAAATACAGCTCACAATAAAACCCTTGGGCAATGAATCTCTAACAAACTTCTCCACTAGACAATACATGTGGTAATTCGATTCTAAAGAAGTACATTCTAGAAGTCTCCACAGGTAGTGACTTTTAGAGGTTTCCTTTGGACTTTACTTCATGTGCCTTTTCTCTTTGTTGACTCTGTGTTGTAAGTTTTGGCTATAATGAATCATAGTCTTGAATATGACTATACCCTGGAACATCTAATTCTTTCTAGTCAATTACTAGCTTGAACATGATCTTGAGGACCCTGGCATATAACTTACTACAAATGTTGATTAAAACTTTTATAATTAGTCACCTGGCAAAAAGCCATTGCTTCTGGAGAATAGTGCATTAAAATAATGTAATATGGCTGGATTACACGCCTTTAATCCCAGCACTCTGGAGGCAGAGGCAGGCAGATCTCTGAAATTGAGGCCAGGACAACCAGAGCTACAGAGACAAATCCTGTCTTGAAAAACCATTATTATAATCATCATCATCATCTAATATGAAAATATCAGAACTGAAAAATGCTAGCAAAGAGTAAAAATGTAAGGTTAAATAGGAAATGTCCAAGCTAAGAATAAGTGATAATTTCTACGCAAACATAATAGATTCTACTCTTTTGTGCAAGGCTGGGGAATCAAATCCAGGGAATCCTGAATGCTAACTATGTAGCCTACCAATGATCTATAACTTTAGCCCTTTCATTCTAATTTTTGATCCTACTAAGTATAATCTAAAAGAGCAAAGTGTAGGACTGGGAATGTAGCTCATCTGGTAGAATGCCTCTCTAGCACAAAACTCTGGATTTTATTCCCAGCATTACCAAAAAAAAAAAAAAAAAAAAAAAAACCAAAAAAACAAAAAACAAAAACGAAAGTATTGTGGGATACATCTATAATCCGAACACTCTGAAGTAGAAACAGGAGGATCAGAAGTTCAGGTCTTACTCAGTTATATACAACAACAACATAAGAACTTTCCTTTAAAATAAATAATCCAGAAACCTATGGGCTACTTCAACTACTATATATTCTAGCCAGGCTATTGGACCACATCTCCAATCCCAGTAGTAGGGAGGCTAACGAGGGCCCATCTCAAGCTGAAGGCCAACCTGTATTACATATCAAGTTCAAGACTAGTATTGACTCCACAGAGATCTTGTCTGAAAAATCAAATCCTTAGCAGTGTATGATATTAAAATTTGTAAACAAATACTTATGCTGATTTTTCTGATTTTTATCATCCATAACCTTAATTATAACTTGTTACAATTCTTTGCTGTGTATGTTAATAGCAACTAAATGCATCCAACTACTACTTTATATACATTCTTCACCCCTTAAGAAACTTAGAAGACACAAAATATAATACAACTAGAAACCAATATACTCACTTAAAACTTCTTGATGTCTTCTATATTTAAATAAATGGACTACTGCTGCATTTGGGATACCATAAAGTGTATGCTTTAAAGGGGGGAAAGTATTTGCAAAACAAATGTACAAATAAATAAGAGAGGAAAGAAGGGGAAGGGGAGAGAGACAGAGAATGGGGGGTGGGCGGGGGGAAGTATGGTGCTGTGGTTTCAAACATGGCTTGTCTTCACTAAAATTCATGTTAAGTTTTCATTCCCAGGCAATGGTTAGGTTGTTAAGGGAGATAATGATGACTACCTACAAAAATCAGGAAACTGAGGCAGGATAACATGTGTGGAAATGTTTCTGGGAAGCCCACTTGTGCTTTGTCCTCTTACTTCTTACAAGGTGAACAGCACAAGGCCCCCACTACATATGGACACCCAAATATGGGCTACTCAGCGACTAGAACTGTGAGCTCAAATAGAACTTTCTCCTTTACAGACTATGCAATCGGTTGGAATAAAGCAAATAGTAAACTCCTTCAATGTATTTTGTTTACAAGAGTACCTAACACATAGTAAACACAAGAATATATTTGTTGAATAAAAAAATAGTGTATTTGTGCTAATAATATACATTCCTACAACAAACGTAAGAATTCTATCACAAAGTTTATATTCATATATGAAATGGTATATATTTTAAAATGTCAGGAAATTGAGGCAGGACTACCAAAAATTTGAGTCTACAAGGTAATTTCTAAGCCTGTGCCACAAAGTAAGACTTGTCTTGAAAACTCCACCCACTCAACCAAACTAAGGCAATGTAACATACAGCCATTCATAGATGAAATATACTTAAAAATACTACCAATAAATCAATAATCTTTAGATTATATAGCTATTCTTTACCATAAACTTTCCACCTAATAAAATACAAAATGATGATCCTGCAAACCTAAACAACGTAATCGAACATGATGCTATTTAAAAAACTATCACAAGAGAATTATACTTAACATCCACCTAAAATTCCATGTGCAGCAACGTTCTGACTCATTAATGTACCATTCTAAGAAAGTGATTTCATTTTAGTTACCCAGTGACAGTTAGGTAAGTTCGTATGGCACATTCTTTATTAACAATTTTCATTTTTTATGTATATATGTATCTTCCTGTGTGTGTTGGGGGGGGGGGGTGTATGCATAGTGCCTGAGGAGGGCTTTCGATTACCTGAAAATGAGATGGGAGATAGCTGTGAGCCACTATGTGGTTGCTGGGAACCTAACTGTGGTCTTCTGCAAGAACAGCCTTATAACCCCTGAGCCATTTCTCCAGCTACCAATATGATATATTCTTAACTGGAGCAAGCTTAAATCTAAAGAACAAAATTGTATTTCTACCATCTATTCAAGAAAATGTTTCTGATAAAATATGTGTGTATATAAGTTTAAAAAATATATTTCCAGATAAATAACTTCTACTTTACTTCACACGAAGTTTAAAAAGCAAATGCCTGAGCTAAGCAGTCAAAGCTTGTCTTTTGGAACACATGAGTTTTTCTGTCTGATTTCAAGCACACAACATACAAGCATCTACACCTTGACCAAGTGCTTTCCAAGAACTTCACAGCATCTCAACTGAGGATATGATAGAAAACCAAAAAAAAGGGAGGGGAACTATTACTCAGATTTTAAAATTAATATTTTATTCCTTGAGAATTTCATACATGTATCAAATCTGCACCCTACTGCCTCCCCTTCAACTCCTCCCTATTCCTCTGATTTGCATGGAATTCATTTATAGCACTGAGCAATTGTTTCTTTTCAGCCCTGACAGGAAAAAAAAAAGAAGTTCAATAAGACTACTTTAAGAATATTATTCCCAGGAACACACACATATAGGGAGAGACTACAGAACTGTAAGTAGAAAGGATGGAAGAAGAGCGCACAGTAGGAGACAGCATACATAAGCTTTTCATTGCTTTAACTCTATAATCAGTTTTTGCTGGGTTGATGAAAATACTTTTTTAATTCTACTTGGAAGATGAATGCTGATAAAGCTGCTTTAATGGATGGAGTAGCCGAAGAGAAGAAGAAAGAGGGAAATTTTGTAGTTTAAATTTCATGACTCCCCTGATTTGGAGAATCCAGGGTTTGTGGTTAGGCTGCCACCTGTCTACTCCACAGAGGTACTGAAAAGAGAAGCGTTTATAGAGGAATCACTATGTTAGTCAGCTGCAGACCTGAGCTCAATCAAGCTTATCTGAACACAAGATCATTCAGCTGCCACCCACATTGCTTTCCTCCTTACAGATGTTTAACTGTTTTGCTCTATAGCTTCCCAATGCCAAATATTTAGAGCCATTTAGAAGTTAGATATTGGAAATATTCTGCTATTTGGTCTCAGCTTTAAAGCTCCTGAACACAGTCAGCTCATACTAAGAATATAGAATTGCTAAGCACTAACTCTTAAGCATATATAATGGGAGAAAATCTGAAGCCACTGGACATTAAACTTTTACTTTCATATAAAGTAGAGAAAAACAGAAAAATGACCTGTACATGTTATAGGGGAAACCAAAGCAGATTATGAAGAATTAGAAACGAAAAGTCTAAATGATTAAAATTTGTTCTAATGTATACAATACACTACTGAAATGCTTCCAGTTTTCCTATGTAGCTAAGTGGAAATCCTACAGAAGCCTTTAGATTAGGTACGTTTTAGCACGAATTCCATTTCTAACATTCATTTATTAAACCACATTTAGCAACTTCACTTCAACATCATTTAAGAACTATACTTAAGAGCTATACACAAAGTCAGAATAGTTGGGTGCAGGCACATACATTTCAATAACAATTAGCTTTCATTTTTCTTTCCTCCAAATTACCAGACAGAGCAAACTGACTTGCCTACAATTAAACATTAAGGATTTGTTCTAACTCTGCATCCTCTTAATACTTAAGCAAAGAAATACCTTTGCATCAAATCTCTAAGATAACAGGACAAAACAAACACGGACAACCTAATATGTTCTCAGCCAATGTTCCACAATAAATAAACGTTCAGCACACTCACTTTCATCTAGCTTCAGAGAAACCGAAGGGTTGTTTCCTGTGTCATCCACATTGCCTTCTCCACCTCCTCTAGATCTTGAATTCCAGACTTTGATGACTTCAACATCGTTGTCACTGCCACTTCCACTTGAGCTGCTGTCCTTCCTCCCCTTCTTCCCCTTTGTTTTCTTCTTCCTAAGATGAAAAGGGGGGAGGGCAGGAAGAGAGGGGGGAGGGAGGGAGAGAACTTTGTATTAGCACATTAAGTAAGGCTTTAAGAACGCCAATTACCAGAAGACCACCCACAAGCACAGCTTTCACCATCCCAGCATAGGTAACACAAGTATTCAATTTACTTTGCATACTCATCTGAGCTTAAACTCATAGAGGTTTCATCAGAATCTGAGGCTATAAATTCATCCATACTATCTTCATCAAAATAACCCTAAACAAAAGAACACATGTTTTAGTAGCCCATTTCAACATATATTGGAAAGGCAAACATTTCATTTCACTTAAGTGATAGAAAATGAATGAGGACTAAGCAACTATAGAAGACTGGAAGGAACAATGGCGATTTAATGGGATGACAAAACAGGAGGTCTTAGACGGGATGAAGAAAATGTAGAAATAAAGCAATGCAAACAAAGTTTGTTATATTGTAGCAAAGTATAAATCTCTTGGCTCTGATAAGTTACTATGACTATATACAATATTAACATTCGTAGAAACTGAACTAAAGTATAAATGAACTCCTTGAGTCATTTTTCTATATCCATAAAGTTACATCAAACTAAAGGAATACTTAAGACAAGTTCTCAGCCAAAGCTGGCCTCCCAATGCTGGATGCCTCAGCCTTCCAAATGCTGAGATTTCAAATGGGTGCCATTTTGTTTGTGGAGCCTCAGTCTTGTAGTATGGACTGCCCATGAACTCCCTATGGTAGCCAAAGATGACAGAATTTCAGGTCCTCCTACTTCCACCCACTCCCAAGTGCTGGGATTACAGATGCATGCCACCTTGCCTGTTTGTGTGGTCCTGGAGATCAGACAAAGTGTATCACACATGCTAGACACTATATCTATTGAGCTGCATCCCTAGTCCAATTATTAAATTTTTGCATTATTTTCAGTGCATGTGCTCAAGTCACTGGGAATCAAAACTAAAGGTCTTGTGCTTATTAGACAAGCATTCAATTACTGAGACATATGCCACCACCCCTTGAAAAAGTTAAAGGGGTTCAATACAAAAATACTTAGAACTGAGGATGTAGGACCCCTGGGTTCAAATCCCAGCACATTAACAAACATTTAATGATCTTAGAAGCATAATGAATTCAAGATACAGAAATAAGCTAGGCATGGTGGCAATACACATCTAATACCAACACTAAGAAGGCAAAAGGAAGACAAGTCCAAAAGCTGGAGGAGAACGTGGACTACACAGTAAGTTTCATGCAATCCAGGGATAGAGAGTGAGTACCCATCTCAATCGTAGCACAAAGACATATAAATGAACGAAAAATAAAAGAAATTGAATTAATGAAATAGAAAGTTGCTTCCGGTACGAAGAATATAAAAAGTAGCATTTAATCAATTTGAGGTGCTTGGTTTACCTTATTTTCTTTGCTAATATAGTCCAGTTGCAAACACCAAGGATGAGTCCAGATTCTACTTAACATTTGGAAATCTTGGAAGAGCTTTGCACCTGCCTTTCCTCTTCCACCTTCAGTACTATTGCCTACACCTGACCAAAAGAAACTATAGTTGAAGACACAAGAAATCTCCATTTCCACCATGGTGATTCTGTATTAGATTATCTATAACACACACCCTTTTCAAGGTCTGGAAAGGCTTATATAATCTTATTTCTTACTGTTAGTATTTTGAAACACATGAAGTAATAAGATTGTAGGAGAAACACAATTTACAGAAATGATTAGAATATTAAAGAACAAATGTGTTGTAAAGAAATATATGCCTTTTTTTCTTTAGACAGAACTTCATGTGGTCTAAGTTGCCTACACCTCCTGATACACCTGCTTCCAGCACCAAGTGCTGATAATTCAAGTGTGTACTGCCACTCTCAGCAATATAGACACTCTTGAAAAGTGATGGATTAAGCAATAAAATACAGCAAGTATACTTGAAGATCTCAGCAACATATATATTTTCTCATTTCAGTCACAACAAAGTCATAATTATTAATACGCGTATAATATGTTACCTACCTCATACTAGGAAGGACACTGTCATTTTAAGTAAAGATCACAAAAAAGAGATTGTTTTTCCTTAGATTTTTGAAATCTCCTGAATTGTATTCATAGTCCCTTCATCTATTATCCATATGGATAGACTTGTAGCAATTCTTTCCAAGTATGATGACTTAGAAAGAGTCTTTCAAAAATTATCCTTGTGATGTACAAAGTGTATGTGAAGGAAGTAGAAGGGCAGGGGTGGAGAAAATGAAGAGATGGAGTAAAACAGGTACAGAATTTCAGTCACATAGGATAAATAACGCTGCAGATGTAATAATGTGCATAAGTGCTACAGTTAAAAAATATCTTGCAGCCTGGCAGTGGTGGCGCATGCCTTTAATCCCAGCACTTTAAACCAGGATAGCCAGGGCTACAAAGAGAAACCCTGTCTTGAAAAACCAAAAAAAAAAAAAAAAAAAAAAAATCTTGCATATTGTAAAGCACTGAGTGCATTTAAAGTAATTTTACCTACACAAAACATATGAGGAAAGGATAGGTACACTTGATCAGCTATATTAATTATTGTGCTATATAGCTATACACATCAAAATATATTGCACATGTTAAATACATAAAATAAGAAAATATTTTGTCATTTGATTCTTTAAGCTTAATGAGGCTTGTCTTATTCTCTAATTTCGTGTGTGTGTGTGTGTGTGTGTGAGTATGTGTGTAATTTGGGCAATGTCATACATGCACTTGAATGTATGTTCAATACAGTGTTGAACAGTGCTCAGTAAGGGTATCTAAGTCAAGTTTATAATATTGTTCAAGTTATTTAAGTCCACTAATAATCTGCTTAGCTGTTCTGGACATCATTAGATCCTTTTGTGTTTCTCAAGCATTACTGACTGAAAAAAAAAAATGAAGGGCATTAAAAATGGGAAAATTTGAGGCCAATGGCTGGAAAAGACACCTGTTACTGAGCGTGACAAGCTAAATTTGACGTCAGGGACCCACATACGGTAGAAGAGAACTAACTCATGCAGGCTGTTCTCTCTAACCTCCACATGAGTGCTGTGGTCTACATGTTCACACAAACATATATGAAATAAATAAATTTAAAGAAAAAAAGAAATCAAAGTCAGATATGGTGGTTTATGCCTTTATTCCCAGCATTCAGGAAGTAGAAGTAAGTAGATCTCTGAGAATTGGCAGCCAGGCTAGTTTACATAGTAAGTTTCAGGCCAACAAGAAAAGCTAAGAACTAAACCAAGAAAAATATGTAGTGGCACAACCCAACGATCCCAGCACTTCAGAAGTTGAGGCAAGAGGATCCTAAAGACAGCTCTGGCTAGATAGCACATTTGAGGCCACCTTATCTTGAGTTACATGATACGTTGTCTCAAGAAACTAACCACTCCCCCCCCAAAAAAAAGTCTCAGCGCACCTTAAAGGAGCTAGTTCAATACTTAGTGCATCTCAAAACATATACTAATAAAACAGTCCCTTCTTAATATGAAAAACTGATTTATATCCGCTAACATTTCTTAAGATTTAATTAGTTGGAAGATAATTTTTATATAATAAACACTTAGAACTGCATGAAAGTGCAAGCCATCACAAACCTAACATCAAGCGCCCATGAAAATTCTATTTAATCCACAATAAATGAAAAGAATATCTGATAATAAATCATCTCATTACTGCAGGCTAAATAAAGTTAAAGAAAGTAGCAATACTTAGGGCATGTAAATATGTTTTACAACAGTTAAAGTCAAAGCCTTATGGTTCCATCACTTTCTCATTAGCTTAACCATCTAGGCATTACACATAACAACCAGTATTACTAACCTCTCCTGCGAAAAAGTTGTGCTAAATACTAGGATGTGCTTACTTTAATGTGAGATGAGAGGTAAAGAAATACGGAAGGTTACAGATACCACAGAGATCTTGAGAACCTGTTCATATCACCCAGTAGTTCAACTTAAGCCAATGTTCTGTGTAATTTAACAGTTTAAAGATTCTCTAGTATTAGCTGTCATATAGTGGGATTGCAGAATAATAAAATCTGCAGGCTATTTGCTTAAGAAAAGACAAATTCTTATAGGAAAATTAAACCTTAGTTTAGACCTCTAAGACACTCATTATTAGTCAAAGGAATATCAGGAACTATAGTCAAAAGTACTTCAGTACATAAGGCAACAAGAAAACATAATTAAAATCCAACAGAAATGTTAAAATTTAAAAAAAAGACAAAAATCTCTTGGAGCTTAGAAAATAGGATGAGGCAACACTAGTGGTCAACCACCCACACCTTCAACCTGTGTGCCTCCCAGGAGGTCCACAGAAATAAAAAAAACAGGCGAGAATCTCACCCAAATATCTGTGCCAGTTGGGACAACCACTGGATCCAGCTGATGCAGAACCTACCTCCTCCACACCTTCTTCTAGGCCACTTCCTACCCAGGCCAGGCCTGTAGTAACCAGAGAGTCCAGCTGTCACAGGGGCCCATCTGCCCTGCTGAGCTCCACCTTCTCCACCTGGGCCAGATCCATGGGCCCAATAGCCAACCACACTTCACAGCCTGTCTGCCTCACAGGAGGCCCAAAGTAACCAAGGACAGAGGAGGCCTACCTCCTAGGAGATCCACAGTAACAAGGGGCATGTGGGGCCTGCTCTAATCAGAGGAACAACCAAAGACAGCACTGCATGCCTCTACAGAGGCTGGCTCTAATCAGAGACACTAAGGTCAGTTAACAACAGGAATAACCAGAGGCAAGCGCAGGATCATGAGCTACAGAACCCAAAGGAATCCAGCACCACAAGAACCCTGTCCTCTCATCACAGCAACCCCAGGATACTCCAACACACCTGGAAAACATGATAATGACTTAAAATCTTATTTCATGAAGTTGCTAGAGGCTTTTAAGGAGGATATAAAGAACCCTCTAAAGAAATACAGGAAAACATAGGTAAACAGGTAGAAGCCCTTTTAAAGAAATACAGGAAAATACAATCAAGCAGGTGAAGAAATTGAACAAAACAATCTAAGAACTAAACATAGATATAGAAACAATAAGGGAGACAACCCTGGAGATGGACAATTCAGGAAAGAAATGAAGAGCTTCAGATGCAAGCATCACCAATAGAATACAAGAGATAGAAGAAATCTCAGGTGTAGAAGATACCATAGAAGACATTGACATATGAGCCAAAGAAAATACAAAGTGTAAAAAGCTCCTAATGCAAATTATCCAGGAAATTCAAGACACAATGAGAACACCAAACCTAAGGATAATAGGTATAGAAGAGAGTGAAGATTCCCAAATTAAAGGACCAGTAAATGCCTTCAACAAAATCATAGAAGTTACCTAACCTACAGAAAAAGATGGACATAAATATAAAAGAAGCCTACAGAATTCCAAACAGTTTTGGACTGTAAAAGAAAATCCCCTCATCACATAATAATCAAAACACCAAATGCACTAAACAAAGAAAGAATTTTAAAAGCAATAAAGGAAAAAGGTCAAGTAACATATAAAGGCAGGCCTATCAGAATTGCACCAGACTTTTCACCAGAGACTATGAAAGCTAGAAGATCCTGGGCAGATGTCATACAGACCCTACAAGAACACAAATGCCAGCCCAGACTACTATACCCAGCAAAACTCTCAATTACCATAGATGGAGAAAACAAGATATTCAATGACAAAACCAAATTTACACAATATCTTTCCATAGATCCAGCCCTATAGAGGTTGCTGGAATGAAATTTCCAATGCAAGAAGAATAACTACACTCAAGAAAAGATAAACTAAACATTTCACAACAAACTAAAAAGAAGAGAATCATACACACATAATACCTCCAGCAACAACAACAACAAACCAGGAACTAACAATAATCTGTCTTTAATATGTCTCAACATCAATGGACTCAACTCCACAATAAAAAGACACAGGCTAATAGACTGGATACCTTAACATAATCCAACGTTTTGCTGTATACAAGATAAACACTTCAGTGACAAACACGACACTATCTCAGAGTAAAAGCTGAAAAAAAGTTTTGCAAGCAAATGGTTCCAAGAAACAACACCTTTCACAAAAGCCACAAACAGTATAAAATATCTTGGTGTAACTATTACAAAGTAAGTGAAAGATCTTTATGACAAGACCTACAAATCCTAGAAAAAAAGAAATCGAAGAAGACATCAGAGGAGGGTAAGATCTCCCATGCTCATGGATAGGTAGGATTACTATAGTGAAAAAATAGCCATCTCACCAAAAGTAATCTACAATACACATTCAACGTAATCCATTCAAAATTCCAACAGAATTCTTCACAGACATGGAAAGAGCAGCTCTCAACTTCATATGGAAAAACACAAAGTCCAGGAGAGTGAAAACAATTCTCAACAATAAAAAACCTCTTGGGGAATCACCAACCCTGACCTCAAGCAATAGTGACAAAAATTGCATGATATTGGTATAGAGACAGGCAGGTCAATCAATGAAATAGAATTTAAGATCCAGAAGGATACCCACACACCTATGGACACTTGATCTTTGATAAAGAAGCAAAAACCACACAGTGGAAAAAAAGAAAGCATCTTCAATAAATGGTGCTGGTCCAACTGGATGTCTGTATGTAGGAGAATAAAAACAGATACATATTTATCACCCTGCACTTAGCTGAATTTCAAGTGGATCAAGGACCTCCACATAAAACCAGATACACTGAATCTAATACAAGAGAAAACGGGAATAAGACTCAAACTAACTGGCACAGAGGAAATTTTCCTAAACAGAACACCAATGGCTCAGGCTCTAAGATCAACAATTGATAAATAGGACCTCATGAAACTAAAAAGCTTGTATATGGCAAAAGACACCTTTAGTAAGAAAAATCAGCAACCTACAGATTGGGAAAAAGATCTTCACTAACCTTATAGCTGACAGAAGGCTAATATCCAAAACTTATAAAGAACTCAAGAAGTTAACCTCCAAAGAACCAAATAACCCAATTAAAAAATGGGGTACAGAGCTGAATAGGGAATTCATAACAGAATCTCGAATGGCCCAGAAGCACTTAAAAATATGTTCAAAATCCTTAATAATGCAAATCAAAAGGAAACTGAAAATCCACACCAATCAGAATGGCTAAGATCAAAACCTCAGGTGACAGCAGATACTGGCAAGGATGTGGAGAAAGAGGAACACTCCTCCATTGCCAGTGGGTTTCCAAGCTGTTACAACCACTCTAAAAATCCATCTCGTGGTTTCTGAGAAAATTGGAAATAATTCTACCAGAAGACCCAACTGTGCCACTCCTGGGAATATACCCAGAAGATGCTCCAACATGTAATAAGGACACATGCTCCACTATGTTCATAGTAGCCTTATTTATAATAAACAGAAGCTGGAAAGAACCCAGATGTCCCTCAACAGAGGAATGGATACAGAAATTGTGGTACATCTACACAATGGAGTACTACTCAGCTATTAAAAACAATGAATTTATGAAATTCTTAGGAAAATGGATGGATCTGGAGAATATCATCCTGAGTGAGGTAACCCAATCACAAAAGAACACACATGGTATACACTCATTGATAAATGGACATTAGCCTAGAAGATCGGAATACTCAAGATACAATTCACAGACTATAAGAAGTGTAACAAGTAGAAAGGCCCAAATAAGGATGTTTCATTTCCACTTAGAAGGTGGAAGGAATAATCATGGGAGGCAGAGGAAAGGAGGGACCTCAGTGTGGTGGGGAACAGGATCAGGGATGGGGGTAGGGGAACAGGAGAGAATCCCAGAGGGCCAAGAGAATGAATGGGGATAAGCAGCTTGGGGGTGG
>JADRCC010166773.1:0-10767 GCA_019843855.1 Hylomyscus alleni | reverse complement strand
AGGAAGTGTCTCAGCAAACCTTGATTACCTGTGTGTCCTTAAACCACTAAATAAACCCACTTTGCATATGCCTGTATTTCAAACTTCAGCCTTGTAACAATACTTTGCTTGCCCATGTCAAAGACATTAGAGCTATAGCATTATCAATCCAGTTTGCTGCCGTATTCACAGAGCGAATTTTCTTTAGTTGCATACTCATTATTCAGATACTAGTTCAACTGCCAGTTCAGAAGCCCACTTGTAAATCAGCTATTAGAATCAGCATATCTGCCAAAAATGTGGATAATAAACCCTGCTACATGTGCCCACAAATACACTTCAGAAGAAGAACCACTGAAATATGAACAATAGAGCTCATAGTTTGAGACTAACTAGAAATGTTTTCCTATGCACATCCATTTTATTTTCAAAATTCATCCATCATTTTATTTTCAAAATTCAGCTTCCATAGTGATCTATGCTCCTCAATGGAACCTAGATCTATTATAGCCTTACATCCTCATGAGTTATCACCTTTAGCTCTCTTGATACTTCAATGTACCTGTATTTTACACACTGTGAAACATTAAAAGAATGAATGTCTGTTCTCTACTCACTGTTGCAAATACTACTTCATGCCAAATATATATAATGCTTCTGTACTCTTCATTACTTTAGGACTTTCTCCAATGACCACTTAATGTGTGTCCTTCATTAAATGTTTTGATCACTAACACTATTTCTGGACTGATAAAACATATCTGTAGACAAAAGGACTCACACAAGCTGTGACTTATTCATCAATATGAGAAAACACTCTGAATGAACACCAAAATCTGCCATAGTTAAGCATCCATAATTATCTGTACATCCATTCAGGATGTGCATATCAGTGGATGTATTATTATTGTTGTTGTAATAAAATAGCAATACTAAGGTAACTTATAGAATGAATTGTTTATTGGAAGCTTACACTAAGTGTTAGAAGTCCATCAATATCATGTCAGGAAACATGGTAGCAGTCAGATAGATACAGAATTTGAGCAGCTGAGATATCAAAGTCTACAAACAGGAAAGAGAAAACACACTGAAGAACACAGTTTTGTTATTTTTTTTAACCATAGGCCTACCATAGTGGCTTGCCTTTTCCAAAAGTGCCACACCTCTTAATCCTTCTCCAAAACCAAAAACTGGGGTCAAAGTATTAAGATGTTTGAGAATTAGGTGTGGATTCTCATTTCAATCTAATAAGGTGGCCAAGGAGAATCCCTACAACCATCACCAAAATTACCATCATTTGTGTAAACTTCTCATATAAACCACTGTTGAACTGTTAACAGTGATAGAACTACTGTCACCACTGCCATGTGAGACTGAGTAAACAAAGAACAGCCATAGAGACATAGGACCTCCCATCTTAGTTATCCTTTGGTAAAATAGAATAGTGAAAATGAAGTCATTAATACAGAAAAGAGGTTGACTTATCACAGAGGTACCTGCTACATAGTATCTCAGCCTGGAATGGGATATCTTCATCATACTTCTACTATCAAGGGTAAAGAATTTATGCAGATGAAGCAGATAGAGGCTTTGATAATGGTTCAGAACAAACATCTATGGTTTGTCTTCAGTACCTTAACTAGTCAAATTGGAATCTTTGAAAAGCAGGGAAATACTGTGTCACAGACTAGACTGTAAGGTTGTGAGTATTCAGGAAATGGAGAGAGACAGACTACAGGGAGTGAAGACAGAGATTCTTTGCCCATCCCAGGACAATTTTAGTAGTCTCATATTGCCAAAGGAGTGATAGAGGCTATCTTGTAGGACTAAAGCCTGCCAGACTGATGCACAATGTTCAGGGACAAGCATAGAAGGTTATAGTATACCACTGGGCCTTACTCAGAATGAGTATTGTAACTGAGGCTTGTGAAGGTGGTGAGTAGCAGAAGCATCTCTGAGTCAGCAGTCTTCTCAAGCATGAGGAAAAAAGGTGGCTTATAGAACCTGTATGTGGATTGTAGAGGGTTATATGGGATAATATCTACCATCTACACCATTGTATTTTATCAAGCTCTTTTTCTTGAACAATTGATACAAGTTGTAGGATCTATTCCTATTGCATTGGTGGTTATTAAGATTGTTTTAGTACTTCCTCTTTAGTTATACAAACAGACAAAAAATTAGAATTTACTTGTAAAGGATGTTGGTGAGCCTTCCAAAATTATAAAATATTCTGTCTCATAATACAAAACTTATTGATTGATTATAAAAGCATCTGGAATGATATTAACAATAGCAGTCAAGGAGTTTAAAGGAAGTCCCACTCATGAGTGACAAAGGATACTCCAAGGACCTATGAGGTGGTTTGGTTAAAATCACTGTACCAAGAGTAATTGACTTCCCCATGAATTGTTGTCCAATGAGATCCTCATGGTCAAATAAGCACTAATATTTATTTTCACTGCTATTGGTTTAATACCATAACTAGATGGGAAAGTTCCTGATTCTAAAGACACCATACACTTTGGCTAGAGGTCATGAAAAATATCAGGCTGGAACTAAACTAGAAGTTCAGTTCCTTCTCTGCTGGTAGACTTTGGTAGTGTCAAAAGATGTAGTAGAGCCTCTTGAGGAATAACTGTCACCAACATCCCTATTCAGTGTTGAACTTGTATACCAACATACCAGGCAAGATGGACTTACTGGTATTGTTGAGGCCTAGGTAAAATAGTAAGGTCTAAATAGAATGTTAAGGCCTAGGTAACAGTTACTAGGATAGCTTGTCATAATGAAACATTCTCATATGTTTCTCTTATTACTAGTAAACTTTCTAATGCCAAGATTGTGTATTCTGTTAAGTTCTGTGACCTTGGAAACCAAGCACAATAGAAGTAAGCAGAACTGTTTTGTATATTTACCCATAATAAGCTTGGACCATAACAAACCACCAAACAGCACTGCCTATACCTATGTATAAGCTTTTATGATATTTGGCTTTATAAGATGTTGCTAGGATGGACCTCAACTTAAGAGAATCACGTGCAGCAATACAGGAAACTATTTGGAATAAGGCTTCCATTTTGAGTAGTGATCCAGTAAAGTTTAAGTTTCCAGGACCTCCCTGGGAACTGACATCTTACTTGACAGAAAGAGGTATGTATGTGGGTAGTTGATATACTATTTGGCATGTTGAGACATGAATGTTACACAAGTCCGATCCTAGGAAACAAGTTAGAATATAAATATTAGACAAGGCAAGTCCTCTGCCATAGTTGTATACCTCAACCAATGTAAACAGGATAAATGTACAACAAAGACAAGTTCCTAAGGAAATCTCCTATCCATAATTCCTGATTGGTGAAATAACATGGCACAGATGTTTGCCTATTTGGGGCTTTAAAATCTTAACTGAATGTCATGGTTCAGTTCCCAAATCTGGACCATGGCCTTGATTGACTAGTCTTGACACTGAATATCCCTGTCTGACTGAGATTGGTGTTCATGTTGTTTGTGAGGTGATTCCTGGACCCCAACTAGTAAAACAATGCAAAATTATTTTACAGATGTAGTCAAATGTCTGCCCATTCAATTTGAAGATTGATCCACAGGAAGAAATTTACATCTCCTACTATAAACCATGGCAAAAAGGTAAACAAAAAAGGTTATAGACACCAGTGTAGAGGGCCCTGCTATAGTTTTATGAAATGAGTATGATAGATTTTTCAAACTGTTCTCTAAACATTTTTGTTTGCACTTATTAAGTACTTTTGCTTTCAGCCTCTCTCAAAAATGAAAGAAATTTCTTTTATTGAATGGCGGGTATACTATAGAGACACATAACCATCCAGTTCCTAAACAAGAAACAATTGATCTAAGATATGTTTAAATTACTTAGCTTAGATGGAGGAAAATAATCAAATATTAATATTATCAAGGCTTTGGTAATTACAAAAGAAGGAATAGAAAGATTGTAAATTGCAGAGGAAGAGGTAGAGTATTTTATAACAAGTTAGCTTCTCTGAATCACACTATTCCCTTTCTAATCACACTATTCTTTGGAGGAGGCTCATTGAGAATCAGGAAGTATGTGAAACTTAAAAGATTCAGGGAGTAAACAGAACAAACAGATATTAGGAATATTCTAAGAACAAAAATACATGGAAATATATGGTTTATTTTATGGAGAGTTATCATTTCTTTGGCTTTATTTCTAGAAATATCAGTAATGGATCCTAAAATATTTCTGGTTTTTGCTTTTTAAAGAAACATCGCCGTTATTTTCCATAGTAGTTATATATGAATTTGCCTTCTGATTAACAATGTACAGAAGCTTTCCTTTCTCCTAATCTTTACTAATATTTGCCCACTTTCATCATATGGACAATAACCATTTTTATTATATTATGATAACACTCACAGTGATGGTATTTTAGTGTTTTACTCTTCTTTTCCAAAGAAAGCATTTTAACAATTTAGATGAAAATTATTAAGTATTTTAAAACTTATTTTCATTTATTTTATTTTGTATGAATTAATGTTTTGCTTATATTTATGAATGAGTACCATGTATGTGCCCAGTGCACATGGAGCTGAAGAGAAGTCTTTGCATCTAAGAAAATAGTATTTGTGGTTATGAGACACTATTAAGCAAAGTATGACAATATAAAATTCCTAAATTTAGAAAAAAAATAAAAACATTTTGATAATTAGTAACTCTCTGAATGGTAACTATGACCATAGAATCCTATATATGTTTTGCTTTATGTGAGAATAAAATTTCAAGAAATTTTGCAAAAGGAAGACGAATGAATTAAAATTAGAAACTGAATATATTTATTGTTAAATGAAATTTAAGAAGCTTAACCTGAAGTACTTCATGGGATAAATTTATTCTACTTCAATTAATTTCATTTTACATATCCATAATAGTTGATTATTCTTTGAACGATTATATTGCCCTTCTGGGATTATTTTAAATGTAACTATTATTTGCCAGATGTAATTGTTATCTAATAGGCTTACTGCTAAGAAACTCACCCTTTCTAGCACTTTGTGAACTCTAGCTGGCTTGTTCACCCCAACTATTCTGCCTCAAAATCCTCTCCAAGGTGACTGATTCTAATTGGCTTCTCTCGGCTTCTGAATGAATTGTGCTTAAAAAACTGACTTCAAACTACACTAAATTAACTGCTCTGAACTGAACTACTTTGCCCTGAGTGAACTCTATCCCTCTCCTGCTCTCTGTGCTCTCTCTAGAGTATCTCTTTCATGTGCTCTTCTTGTAAGAGTTGGGCATATAATATCTCCAACCCATTCTGTCAAATCTTTCTCTGATTCATCACTTTGTTTGCCTCAATTAGATGTCACTTTCAAACATGGCTGCTTCCATCTACAAACTAACTTTACCATCATTGTTTGGGATTATATGTGTATATTAAGGGAATGTCTGCATTTTAGCCAGATCATAATCCAGGACATGGCTGCATTTTTGCTGGATCACATAGACTTAAAATGTCTTTGGACTTAACCCTTTGGCAAAGCAGCCATGTTGCTAGATTAAAATTCATCTACAGAATATTTTTTCCAATATATTTCCAAAACAAACAAAATGTTTTGTTTGGCTTTGTACTTTTGTATAGTAACCATCTTTAAAAGAAGAAAGCTGGAGTGAAAAGAGAAAAAGATTTCTTGAGAAGACCCAATGGCTTGAAATTTTTCTCAGAAGTTCAACATTTATAGAACCTTAGTATTTTGTATGATAAAATATTATAATGTTGACTTAAAGTAAGAAAGTCATATTCACATCATAATCAGAACCAAACCATCTAAGCCAACCACATTTAATTTAATGCATTACTTTCAACACTTTCACTATAATATAATAATGAAATGTAAGTAAGTTTGAACTGTAAGGAGATAATTTGAAAGTTAATTAACTTTGTCAATATTAATTAGGTAATATTTAAATAAATTTTATGAAGTATTAAAGGACTGTATGTGTTGACAATTGAACTGAATTATTATTTATTTTAATTCACACATTTGACTTATAGAAAATTTCCAGATATATAATAACCATATCATTAATACTTAATAAATATTCAGTTAATATTCGTCATTTTTTCTTTTAGAAGTTTTAATATATGGAAGTTTAGCATTTTTGTCAGTTTCTGTAATAATTCACTTTTTTAATATTTTGGTGTTTATATGTGTGTGTGTGTGTATATGTGTGTATGTTTGGTATGGGCATCCCATGGCATATATGTGGAGACCAAAGCTCAATTTCAGGACTCCCTTCTCTACTGCTATAATATGGGAACATGTAATATAACTCAAGTTTTTATGCTTCTACTCAATCATCTTATTGACCTATGCCATGCTTTTGAACCTCAATATTGCTTTATATTCTTGGTAAGTAGCTTCTATTAAGACATAAGAATTTAGTTAAATTAGTATTGTTGTAAAAAATCTATTATAAAATGTTTAGAATAAATTTTCCTGATTTTAATCATCAAGGTTATCTTATCAATGACTTGATAAATGAATGTAAGATATTAGCACTTGTATGTACAGATAAGATTTTTCAATATTCGTATGTCTCCTTTTGGTATTATGAAGGCAGACTAAATGTATCATAGTACAAACTGCAGCACCATAACTTTTGACTTTCCTAAAACTCAGGAATGACTTGAATAAACAAGTTTGAAGTCTTTGTCTACTATCAATTCTTAGTAGTATTTTACCTGTATTATATGTTTATTCCTATTTCACAGTGCTGTTGGAATTTCTGCTAGTAGTAGTTTCTTTTGTCTATAGTTTTTTAACTCTGCAATTCTACTTTCATATCTCCTCATAATGAATGATTCATAATTTTTGTCACAGTCTCATATTTATTGTGTTTTCTTAAGAGTTAAAATGTACAATGTGGGTTAGATGATTTTTGCCATTCCATTTATTTTATGTATATGAGTTCACTGTAACTATCTTCAGACACACCAGAAGAGAACACTAGATCTCATTATAGATGGTTGTGAGCCACCATGTGGTTGCTGGGAGTTGAAATCAGGGCCTTTGGAAGAAGCAGTCAATGCTCTTAACCACTGAGTCATCTCTCCAGCCCTGCCATTCCATTTATTGAAACTTACCTAAAGAACATTTGCCAACTTTTATTTAAATAACTCCTTACTCCAGGCTAACATGGCTGTCCTATGAGAGGATCCACTCACATAGATGTAGACAACCCCAGTCAAATGGTGGATGGAGCTTGGCAACTCTTATGGAAGAATAGGAGGAAGGATTATAGGCCCTGGAGGAGATAGGAAGTCCACAGGAAGAAAAACATAGTCAACTAACCTGGACTCTCAGGGTTCTCAGATACTGAACTACCAACCAAAGAACATACACTGGCTTGGTCTAGGCCTCCTGACACATATGTAGCAGATGGGGAGGTTGGTATTCATTTGGGTCTTGAACAACTGGAGCTGGGCTCATAAAAGCTGGTGCATGTAAGTGGAATGTAATGGATCAGCCTAGTAGAAATATTGAAGACTTTGTTGCTGAGAGTGATTTGAACTGTTCAGACTTGCCTCAAGAGGATTCAGTAGAGAAGAATTTCAAAATGTGACCTAGAAACTGTTTTTGTTGTATTTTGGTGAAGAATGGGCAGCTTTTTGCCCTTGTCTAAAGACTCTACCTGAGGATAAAGTAAAGAAATTTATATTAACTGAATTGACAAGGGAAGTCTCCAAAGAGCTCAACAGAGACATTATTCTCTGGTTAAGTTTTATAAAGAATGATTTAATGAAAAGGAGCAAACTGAGAGAGGAAAAATATGAACTATATGGTTTAAGTAATAAAGGTGAACCAGGAAGTGAAATGAAGCTGAATCCTGTGTTCAAGGAGATAAAGAGATTAAGGGAATGGTGATCTCAGTGTGAGATCCCACCCACTTAACTTATTGCTTGTATTTATAGTTGAATACGGAATAATTCAGAATTTTAGTATGGAATGAACTACAGTCCAGAAATGGGGGCCACACTTGTGATCATGATCTTGATGATGGAAGGCATAGACTTTTGATCTGGTTCTTGAGGAATGGTGGCCAAGAAAACTTTACCCATAGGCATGGGGGTACACATCTTTATTTCCAGGAGACAAAGCCAAGCAGATCTCTGAGTTCAAAGCCAGCCTAGGAAAAGACAAGTTCTATGGAAAAAGAAAAGCTTAAGTTCAGACCTAATGATACATGCCTTTTATCCCAGTATTGAAGAGCCAGAGCCATGCAGATCTCTCTGTTCAAGGTCAAACTACAGAGCAAGTACCGGGACAGCCAAGCATAGGCAGTGAGGGAGCTGGAAAACAGAAAACTGGTAGTAGAATAACTTGGTGGGGGGATATGTTCTAGCCCCAGCAAGCAGCAGAACTCAGTAGCTTTGGCCATTTTAGTCAAAAGAAGGAAACTACTGGCACAACTAATGCTGGTTAGATGGAGCTCAAAAATTAGTGGTGATTAAGAAGAGACCAGCATCACTGAAGTAAACATTTCTTGGGAAGTGTTTCTGAGAGCATAAAGAATCTGTTTTGTAGAGATAGACAAGTTTGGACCTTGTGCTGTAGCTGTACTTGCTAATATGTAAGAGTCACCCAAGTGGTACTAGTCTTGAAGGCATGAAGAGGTCATGAAATGCAGCTGAGATTTGGCACTGTGAGAGGCCATGGGAGAACATTGGTGAAGGGACAGCCTCAGTTGCAGTTGATAGCTTAGGATTGAAGGGGTCATGCAAAGAAGCTGAGGCTTGACACCATAAAGAGAGCCCATGAGAGGCGGTGGTGGCACACGCCTTTAATCCCAGCACTTGGGAGGCAGAGGCAGGCGGATTTCTGAGTTCAAGGCCAGCCTGGTCTACAGAGTGAATTCCAGGACAGCCAGGGCAACACAGAGAAACCCTCTCTCGAAAAACCAAAAAAAAAAAAAAAAGCCTAGTGGTACAGAGGGCAGAGCTGAAGGAATGATTCAAGCCCTTTGGGGGAGCCCAGAAGATGATATGTGAATCTCAGACATTGGAACAAGAAGCTGTGGAGTAGAAGTTGCCATGGAGACCACAAGATTGTTGAGATGCCAGAACTATGGAAAACATGCTGAGGAAATCTGCTAACAGGGAGTGGATCCAGCCCAGAAGAAAAAAATTTTGTTATAATAACAAAGATGAAAAAGGAGTTGCAGATCTGAAGACTGCTCTGATATCAAACATGGAGATGCAGAGGGTAGATTTATCCAACTGGTTTCCTATCTTGCTTTAGGGATTACAATTATGTCATTAGATGAATCTCAAAGAAGACTTTGGACTATTAACATTGTTGAAACCTCTATAGACTACAGGGACTTTTGAAATTGTACTAAATGTCCTTTATTTATTATACTAGGTATGAACCTCATGTGTTTGAACAAGCATACGGGAGTCAGGGAGTAGAATGTGATAGTTTATCTATGCTTGGCCCAAGAAATGGCACTAATTAGAGGTATAGCCTTGTTGGAGGCAGTGTATCACTGTGGGCATGGGCTTTAAGACCCTGATCCTAGCTGTCAAGAAGCCAGTCTTCTAGTGGCCTTCAGATGAAGAAGAACTCTCAGCTACTCCTGTGCCATGTCTGCATGGATATTGCCATGCTTCTGCTTTGATGATAATGGACTGACACTCTGAATCTGTAGCCAGCTCCAATTAAATATTGTCCTTTATAAGACTTGCCTTGGACATAGTATCTGTTCACAGAAGTAAAACCCTAAGACCTTGTCAGCCTCAGTACAAGAAGATGTACCTAGTTTCACAGAGTCTTTATGTACAAGGGTTGGGAGGTATATAGTGGCAGCCAACCTACTCACAGGAGAAGGGGAATGGAGATGGGTGAAGAATTATGGAAGAAGGTGACCAAGATGGGGGCAGTGAGCAGGATGTAAAGTGACTAATTAATTAATCAAAAAATATCTCCTTAGTCATACTGTCTTGGGATAGGTTGGTTGAAAATGGAAGATTATTCCGTATACAATTGCCAAATCCAAATGCTATTGAGGATACTGGGAAGTGCTTGCTAACAGGAGTCTGATATAGTTGTCTTCTGAGAGGTCATGCCAGAGCCTGACAAATACAGAGACAAATACTCTCAGTCAACCATTGGACTAAGCACAAGGTCTGCAATGGAGGAGCTAGAGAAAGGACCAAAGCTGAGGGGGTTTGCAGCCCCATGGAGGGAGTAACTGTCAATTGGCCAGACTTCTCAGAGTTTGCTGTGACTGGGCCACCAACCAAAGAATACACATGGAGGGATCCATGGCTCTGTCCACATATGTGGCAGAGGATGGCCTTGTTGGACATCAATGGGAGGACAGGTCCTTGGTTCTGTGAAGGCTCGATGCCCAGGGTGTCAATTCAATGTCAGGACAGGAAAGCAGGAGTAGGTGGGTTGGTGAGGGGAGGGAGGATGAAATGAGGGGTTTTCAGAGGGGAAACCAGGAAAGGTATAACATTTGAAATATAATAAAGAAAATATCTAATAAAAATAAAGAAAATATCTATTAAAATAATGTACTATGGTAATGGCCACACAATTCAGAATATAATTAAAGAAAATATTTAATTCTACACTGTAAATAGATTTTTCATTAATAAAACTTTCCTTCCTAAAACAAAAAGAAAAGAGATTATATTAACTGTGATTATCCAGAGTCAAGGTTTTGAAAATTCTTGTTTTGATCTGACAAGTACATACTATGATTAGCCTATTTACATCATG
>JADRCC010166754.1:0-44633 GCA_019843855.1 Hylomyscus alleni | reverse complement strand
TTTTTTCCTTTTCATGTTTTCTTTTCTTCCTCTCCTCCCATTGGTTAGTTAAACCTATTTACACTTATGAATACTATTGATAGATTTTCTTTCTTTTTTTTTTTATTCAATTTTCATCCTGAATGCTGTCCCTCCTCCCAGTTCCCCTTCCCACATTCTCTCCCCAACAGTCCCCATCTACCGTCCCCTCCTTAGAGAGCGGAATACCACCTCCCCAACCTCCCCCCACACACATCTGGCAAAAGAGTGAGTGATAGGAGTCCTGTAGGTAACCTTCCACCCTGACACATAAAGTTTCTGTAAGGCAAGATTCTTCTCCCACTGAGACCGGACAAGACAGCAGAGTTCGTGGAACAGATTCCACAATAGACGACAGCTTTAGGGATATCCCCCTCTCTAGATGTTTAGGAGCCACATGAAGAATGAGTTGCATATCTACCATATAATGTGCGCGCGGGGCGGGGGGCATTGCTAGGTCCAGCCTACACACGTTCTTTTGTTGGTGGTTTAGTCTCTGAGAACCACCAAGGAACCAGTTTAGCAGACCCTGTTGGTCTTCCTGTGGGGTTCTTAACCCCTTCTGGTCCCTCAAACCTTCTACCAACTCTTCCATAAGAATTCCCAAGCTCCAACAGCTGTTTGGCTGTGGATCTCTGCATCTGAGTCAGCTGCTGTGTGGAGCCTCTCAGAGGATAGCTATGCTAGGCTCCCGTAGGTAAGCATAACAGAGTATCATTAATAGGGTCAGGGATTGGTGCTTGCCCACAGGATAGGTCTCTAGTTGGGCCAGTTACTGTTGGGTCATTTCCTCACACTCTGCTCTAGCCCTAACCCCTTCATTTCTTGTAGGCAGGTTAATTTTGGGTCAGAAGTTTTGGGGGTCACATTCATTGAGTCTTGGGAACCTCCCCATCTCGGGTCTCTGGTGCTTCCTCAGGATGTCCCCTATACTCCGACCCCCTGCCCACCGCAGCGGATTTTCATTCGTTCCCATGGCCATCTTTCCATCTCTCCTGTCTCTTCCCACATCTAATGCCCCTTCTCATTGAGATTCAAATATCCTTGCTTGTGACTTCCTTCTTGTTTAGCTTCTTTGGGCCTATGGAGTGTAGTGGTGGTGTCCTGTATTTTATGGCTAATGTCCATTTTAAGTGAGTATAAACTAGGCATGTCCTTTTGGGTCTGAGTTACCTTGCGGTGGATGATATTCTCAAATGCCATCCATTTGTCTGCAAAATTCATTATGCTTATGTTTTCAATAGCTGAATAGTATCCCATTGTGTAGATGTTCCACATTTTCTTTCTCCGTTCTTCAGCTGAGGGACATATAGGTAGTTTCCAGTTTCTGGTTATTATGAATAAAACTGCTGCAAACATAGTTGAGCAAGTGTTGAGTATATGCTCCAAAAGAGGAATGATATAGCTGGTCTTGAGGTAGAATTACTGTTTTCTGTGAAATCACCAAATTGATTTCCAAAGTGGTTGCACAAATTCACACTTCCACCAGCAATGGAAGAGTTTTCCCTTGCTCCACATCTTCCCCAGTGTATGCTGTCACTTGAATTTTTTATTTTAGCCTTTCTGACACGTATGAGATGGACTCCCAGAGTCATTTTGATTTTCATTTCTCTAATGCCTAAGGACTTTGAACAGGAGTTTTAGTGTTTCTCAGTCATTCGAGTTTCCTCTGTTGAGGATTCTCTGTTTTGCTCTACACTCCATTTTGTAATTAGCTTATTTGAGTTGTTGGTCTCTAATTTCCTGAGTTCATTAAAAATTCTGGATATTAGCCCCCTGTCAGATGTAGGGTTGGTGACGATCCTTTCCCAATCTGTGGGCTGCTGTTCTGTCCTTTTGACAGCACTCTTTGTCTTATGGAAGCTTTTCAGTTTCATGACGTCTCATTTATCAATTGTTGGTCTTAGAGCCTTAGCTACTAGTGTACTGTTCAGGAAGTTGTCTCCAGTATCAATGAGTTCAAGGCAATTCCCACTTTCTGTTCTATTAAATTTAGTGTATATGGTTTTAGATTGAGGTTTTTGATCCACTCAGACTTGAGTTTTGTCCAGAGTTATAGATATTAATATATTTGCATTCTTCTACATGAAGACATCCAATTAGACCAGAACCATTTGTTGGAGGTGTTTTCTTTTCTCTATTGTATGATTTTTGCCTTTTTTTTTTTGTCAAAAATCAAATGTCGATAGGAGTGTGAGCTTATTTCAGGGTCTTCGATTCTATTTCCTTGATCAAACTGTCAGTTCTTTTAGCAATACCATGCAGTCTTTGTTACTATTGCTCTGGAGAATAACTTGAGGTCATGTTTCCCTTTATAGATCATAGCAACAACCTCCAAGTTGTCCCACTTCCCCAAAGGAAATCCTCCAAATGTGTGAGATTGCTGACAGGCACTCACACTGTTACCTTCAAAGTCACTGCAATATATGTCGTTTGCCAAGGGATTCTCTATTTTCTTTAGCTAGAAAAGAAATTATGGGTCACTTCATTTTAAATATTTTAAGTAAATCATAAGAGTAAAAAATGTTATTTTCAGTAAACAGTATTAGATAATTTTCTTAATTTAGGTTCTGAAGAATAAAAAAGTGACTCAGGACAAAGAATAGACCAAATATGGTCATAATAATTTGTATCATTGAATGTGTAAATTTGTCTAAATCAAATCACACTTCTGGCTGGGCAGTGGTGGTGCATGCCTTTAATCCCAGCACTTGGAAGGCAGAGGTAGGCAGATTTCTGAGTTCGAGGACAGCCTGGTCTACAGAGTGAGTTCCAGGACAGCCAGGGCTACACAGAGATACCCTGTCGCAAACAAACAAACAAACAAACAAACAACAACAACAACAACAACAAAACACACTTCTGAACAAATATAAAGCAGTGATACTGGTTTAGCTATTTAAGTGTTTATATTAATTAATTAGCTAGCAAAGAAATTTAATTTGAAGTACATATACAATTGAATTTATTTACCTATTTATTTTTATTGAAAATATTTTTTCATGCACAAGATTCTGATTATGCTTTTCCAAACTTTCCCAGATCATTTGTACTTGCCTACTCACACAAATCCACACCCTCTCTCACTTTCTCCCATTAGAAAATAAAAGGGGGCATCTTAAAAATACCAATAATAATAGAAGGAAATAACTAAAAAATAAAAATAAACTACAAAAGAGCAAAACAAACAGGGAAAAAATAGCTCAAGAAACACATATAGACACAGAGAGATGCACATTCGCATAGACAGAAAAACAAGCCAACAAGCCAAACAAACAAACCTTGAAGTGAGAAACCAGAGTAGACAAGCCAGAGACCAGAAAGCTTTAAAAACACGAGTAAAAGTTCCCAGACAATATTCTAAGACAAACCCCGCCAAAACTCCCATTGAGTTAATTTGATGTTGGCCTTATACTGCTAGGTATGAGGGTTCCCTGAAGTGTGGTGTGTTTCCATAGTGAGACTCAGTTGGCAACACTACTTTCTTTTGAGAGTGATTATCCACTGGAGATAGTTTCAGGGGGAGAAGTTAGGCACTGTGTCCCCTCACCACCTCAGTGCAGGTCTCTGTTTACAGTTGTATAGGCTCCATGCACGCCCTCTCCATCTCTGGGGGTTTTTATGTGTTTCAGCCCTGTCGCTTCTTTCCTTGGTGTCATCCACCCCCATTGGCTCTTATAATCTTTCCATTCTTCTTGAGTAGAGTTGTCTGAGGGTTGAGGGAAGGGCTTTGATAGAACATTATCAAATTATTAAACCTTTTAAAGTTTAATGTTTCAAAGTCTCTCATTGTCTTCACATTTCTAGTTGTTAGTCTATGTATTTGTTACCAAATCCATTTATTCTAAAAGGGCATGAGTAGATTTTGCAATTGATTGTATCTTAAGCATATATGCAAAACTATGATGTAGGCGTGGTTGATTTAAGTCTTCAAACCTTCCAAATTAGTGACAAGAAAATGGAGGAAATAGGCAACATTTCTATTGACGATCTTTTGGATAATAGACAAAAATAAATGATTAATACCAGGAAAGAGATATCAAAATTGGCTATGTATACATAAGCAACAAGAATATAGTACTTCATTTTCTGCCAAGTAAAATTGAATAGTAGCTTCATTTTGGAGTGCACTAACTTGATGTACAAATATGTATCTATAGGATTTCAAAAAACTACCTTAGAACTGAGTACATAGTTCTATATTTTTAGATGGTTGATGAAAAGTACCATTGTCCCAACTATTTAGTTCCTTCTCTCTTAGTTTTATAAAGACTAAACACTTCCATCCACTTCCATCTAAAAGCCCCACATTGAAAATTATTTTTTTGCCACAATGTTTACAAGATATTCTCAGTTTGGGTTAACCAAGTAGCTTTTGCTTTATTATGCTTTCTTTAAAAAAAAAATCCAAAAATGGTAAATATATTTATTTGATTAATTTTATTGTTTATATGAATAAAGCTTAATTTTTAAAATGAATAAAACCAATAGCTTATTCTTCTTTTCTCCCTACTCATTTAAGTTCTTTTACAGATTACAGTTTAAGGTCACCTTCATTACACTCAAACTCATTTATAGTGGAAGGGAATGTAATCTAACAATGAGCTGTCCTTGTACAATTTTTTGCAACCATCTTCAAAAAGAAAATTAATGTTATGTTGTTCAGCTTCATTATTTATATCCTGTTCTATTTCAAAAGAAAAATCAGACTCAAATACTGCTATGTTGAACTCAATATCTTTTCAAGCAAACAATATGAAAAATAACAATAATAACAAAAACAAAACTAAAGGACTGCTCTCATCCTAAATGGAATGAAGAGGCAAATAAATGTTCATTCAAATAAGTATTTAGATGGTTCAAAAAACAGACAGAAGTAAACTAAAATAGAATCATGAGCATTGAGCAAAGAATTCTATACTAACAAGTGCTTGAACATATATATTAATGAGCAATTACAAAATGGGTAAATCAATTCTATGGTGTAGGTTTTAAGTTGTTTTTAATAAACTGTTACTAAAATATTAAATTACTTTGGAGATATTTTATTAGCAAATACTATTTTCATAAGTAAAGATTGAGGAGTTCTATGAAAGTGTCAAGTCTTATGAGGGCTCTAGTGTGGGACTTTGCCTGACTCTTGTGACCAAGCGCCTGTATTAGAAGAGGTAGTATTCATCTTTTATCCTCATTATCTTTGGCTGCTTTTGTGTTCTAGTCTTTTATCAAAAAATATTTTAAAAATTTTCCCCAGGAATAATCTCTATCAGAAAGGAGACAGCTTAGGCAAACTTTTCTTTGGTAGGCAAGGCTTGATCTCAATTCTCACAATAGTATAATGTGCTTAATTCATTTTATTGCTTAATAATCATTTTCATAATAATTTAGACATTTTGCTATTTATCATAATCGGCTATTTGGGAGTTATTATCTTAATTTTGAAATAGAAAAAATTAAAACTATAGCAACATTTTGCTTGCCAGGGACTCAGAAGGAATAGTTAAGGTAGCCAGTGTGAACAGAAGGGTCTAGTTGAATGTGGTTTTAAGCCTTTGGATGCAGTGACCCTAATAATGTCACACTCTTAGTGCTAAAGCACATAACAAAAATTCTCATTTCTTTTTTCTTAGCATTAATTCAAAACAACATCTTTATAGGCTAGACTGTAAGATTTGGATTTTTTTGTCACTTTATATAACCACATTTAGATTATATATTTAAAAACATTTTAGAGTTTTTAAATGAGTCTCTGGAGATATTAGGTGTGTTACTATTCACATATATTTTAGCAACCTGATTAAAGTCAGTACACTGGTATTTTATTTTATTTCTCCCTTTATCCTTTACTAAAACTGTATTAGTTATTTGAATTTGGTATATACAGATGATCATTTGAATTATTTATTATAGGCTTTACTTATAGTTCAGAATATTATCAAATATTCACTATTCTCTATATATGCAAATATCATTTATTACATTCTTTTATATCTAAAAATATAGATCATTTAATTACTTTATTTATCAATATCAATTTATAGAAATTTAACAACACGTTAATTATTGAATTTTTCACACTAAGGAGTAATATAAAAAAAATCTAATATAACAACATATTATATCATGTCTCTGAATGAAAAAATTCATCAGTTCCAAAAATTACACCCAAAATAACATTTTATAGTCCATGGTAATGTTACCATTAAGTTTAAAAGTACTAAACACATCTTAGTGATAAATCAGTCTTTCACTTAGGCCTTCCATATCCTCTCTGACTGAAGGGTTTCGACAAACAGGAATTTATAGTGGAAATGACCTCTCAACTTTATTTATGAATCTGGCAGCACAACACAGCAGTAGATCACAGGATGACATACGATTACTGTTCCTGAAATAGGTATAGGATCACTCAGTGCAGTGAACCATGCTCAGCCCTGCAAGCCCAGGAGCTCCATGCTAGAATGAGTCTAGCTACATGTTTAGGTGGTAAATGAGAAATATGTCAGAACTAATTTTCCACAAAAACCTTGGTATTCCATGGAAATCCTTAGAGTTTGCATGGAAAAGATGGAACAAATGTGTTGTTTGACTTTGCTATATAAGTCATCGTTATTGAAGCAAGACTTTCAAGTGTATACAAAAGCTCCCCCACCCAAGTACATGGGCCTTGCACTTGGAATCTAAAAACATATGCAAATTTTATTACAATATTATATTAAATCTATTTTGGTACTTGTATGTGGACAAATTACTGTGGAATTTGGGTTTCAAAATCAAAATTGCTAAATCCATCCCATCTATATTAATAAATAAATTTCTACTAAGGCACTCTTCTGTCTTATTGGGGATTTTGTTTGTCTTGGTGTTCTGGACATCAATCTTGGAGACTTATGTATGTTAGACAAAGCTTCTATCACCAAACCTTATTCCAATCTCTGTAAGAAATTCTTATTTAAAAAAATAATTAAAGGAAGATAGTCTTATCTCTATGTATTATAAGATATGAAATCTATAAATGAACTATCTTACTTCAAGTTGAAGAGTTTTGCAGTGAATGTGTGCTTACCCTGGCATGCTGTGTGTAGAGCTGGACGTTTGTCTTCCTCACATCTCTCCAGACATGTTGCTTTCATCTGAGTACTAGTGTCATGTAAAACACATGATTGTACTTTCTACCAGAGATCACTAGCTCTACAATAAAAATTGTAAATGTGATTTTGTATTTAGTTTTGTAAAAGACTGCTTATGATAACTGCCACTGTTTTTTTTTTAATCTCTTCTCTTATTTGTGTTATTACAATAGTCTAAGATAAGGATTAGAGAAACTCCACCAGGAACTTATCACAAATATGGCTGGTAAATACCACAAAAATCAATTATTAGAAGGAAAGACACAGCATTCATTCACCAAAAGTCCCAGAAAGTAGCAGTTTAATGCTTAGATTGTTCTTCTAGGAGATTTCTGTTTGCATCTTACCTCCTATAACCGAAGTTGATCTTTTTTTTTTAAATCTGTGATATAATTTTCCACATCAATTTAAGATAGTTTATTCACCATGGCATTTTTACTTCATTTTAAAAACCATCTTTGTGTGTGATAGAAAGAGAAGCAAGTTACTGCAAACTATAATAAGAGAATCCAAATAAAAATAACATGTAATGAACACACACAGGGGATGTTCCAGCATGCAACTTCTCCCTGACAGTAACAAACTTTGGGTTAAGTTTATTCACAAATGAATGGTTCAGGAATATGAGATATCCCATAATGGTAATATATACATGATCCTGAAAAACACTCTCAGATACTTTGTTGCTTTTGAACTCTGTAAATATATATCTTTACTTACGGTTTATCTGTTTTAGACATTTGTATGAAAACCAGTTATACTATTTTCTCTTTCAAAGAGATCCCACCACCCAACTTAGAACCCTTCTCTTGGCCTAACCTTTCTGGGTTTGTGGATTATAGCTTGGTTATTATTTACTTAATGGCTAATATTCCCCTTTTAATTGAACACACACCATATTTATCTTTCTGGTTCTGGGTTATATCACTCAAAATGATTATTTTAGTACAATCTGCCTTCATATGTCATAACACTTTTTAAAACATGAGTAATATTCCATTGCATAAATATACCACACATCAAATGCCTCCACTCAAAGCTCAGAAAATCCCATAGAAGAGGAGATACACAGGTGAGAATAAGCTGAGAGAATTAGAATGGGAGAACTATATCAAAATACATTATATGAGAAAAGAATCTATTTTCAATAAAAGAAAAAATGTAAAAAAAAACAAAAGAAAATGAGTGAGTTATTTGAAGGCAGCATTAATAAACATGTCTGCTTATTTATTTTGTGTTATTATAAAATGTCAATAAATATATGAGATGTTGAATTACAAAGTTACATTAAAAGAATGTCTGACAAGATAAAAATAAACACTTTAAAAGATTATTAAAACAGCAGGCTGTTGTTTTGATCTCAGAGTTATTTTGCATATTATAACTTAATTAAGTTGAATACACATTTACTATATTTATCCTTCACTTCAGAGATGCCTTCGTCTCCTGTCACAATGTTTTTGCTCACAGGTGGTCTCTCCCTGAGAGTATTAACATAGAAATACTGGAATTTGGGGGAGTACCTTCTGGTTAGCAGTCATATTGGGACAATTTGAGTACCTTCTTAGAACTTTTACTCCCGTTAATATTAAAATTTAACCTTGGACTTAAAACCTAGGGGACAACTTTATTCGTTTAAAAGTCAAAGTTAGCTGTCAATCTCTGTACAGCCCTTGTGGATGGCAATAGAAAAAGGAGAAAAAGCAATACCACTGAACTAAGCCATGCTGAAAATCAACCACAGGTCTGGGAGTGGAAATTAGAAAAATATTAAGAAATTAAAAATTACCAGACGTAAGAAATTAAAAATTACTTACGTTCTGGCCAGTAAAACAAACAAACACAAAAATGCTAAAAGAAAAGCTAGACCTTTCAGAGTCTTGACTTCACCAAACCCATGGCAGCTTTGCTTGTAAAGACTGTGGTAATGACATGAGGAATTTGTAAAGGAATATTTAACTTAAAATTAATTATATTGCCTATGGTTTTAGCATAGTGTGAATAAGCACACATTCTTAGGTGTAGTTTCTTGGCCAGATTATGGTCCAGCCAAACTAGATTAATGCTTATGGGAAGAGACCATTTTGACATTGGATAACCAAGGGCTGTGCTCTTCCCTGGGGGGAGACTATTTATTCTCACTCTAGGTTGCTGGTAGTTCTTTGTGTAGGGTTGCTGTCTGCTAGGAATGAATATATATATACACACACATATATGTGTATATACATATATGTATATATATGTATATATATATATACATATATATATATATATATGAAAAATGATGCCATGAATTTGACAAATAGTAAGCTGAAGTATAGGTGAGGGTCTAAAGAAGAGAAAAGAGAGACATATTGTAATCATATTAAAATCTAATATAAAGTACAGTAATTTTTTTTAAAAGGGAAGAGATAATGGCATGTCTCAACTAAGGGTATATTCTTTTCAATGTTATAACAATAGTTCACGTAGTCAACCAATCCTTTGGTGTAACATCAGAATAGAAACAACCATAATCCAGTTGACAGTCTCCATCTGACATAAGTAAGTAAAGAAACCAAATTTACATAAGTTTTATATTTTCTGCGATATTCTTTTCTACTTTACTTTCTTCACTTCTGAGTTTGTGTAACTTTGCATGTAATATATTATGTTAAAATAGGAGTAATTTTAGGGAAGAGATGACCAAAGGTGATTTTATTACTAGTTAGTTATCCCACCAGTAGTAATGCATATGGCATAATTTATTACTGTATAGAAATGGAAAAATATGTCTTCAAGCTTTTCATTAACTCCTATGATAAAACATGCAGATATTTCTCAAAAGATAAAGATTAATTGTTGATCTATCAAAGCTTTAGACAGAAATGACAAAGTAAAATCTATTGTCACCTAGGAGTTAATAATTCTAATCATGCTGGGTAGTGGTGGCGCACGCCTTTAATCCCAGCACTTGGGAGGCAGAGGCAGGAGGATTTCTGAGTTCGAGGCCAGCCTGGTCTACAGAGTGAGTTCTAGGACAGCCAGGGCTACACAGAGAAACCCTGTCTGGAAAAACCAAAATAATAATAATAATAATAATAATAATAATAATAATAATAATATAATATAGAACAGAAAATTGTGCTCAAGACAACAACGAATGTCTATTAGATGTCAGAAAACATCTCTCTTTTTTGTCTTTTAGTTAGTTAGTTAGTTAGTTAGTTACATAGTTTTTACACTCCAGATTTTATTCCTGCCCCCAGTCCATCCTCCACCTGTTCACATCACATACTTGCTCCCCGCCCTCTGTCTCCACGAGGATGACCTCACCACCCCTTCACCCCACCTGACCTCTAAACTCCCTGGGGCCTCCAGTCTCTTGAGGGTTAGGTGCATCTTGTCTGATGGAACTCAAACACGGCATATATGTGTGTTGGGGTCCTCATATCAGCTGGTGTATGCTGCCTGGTTGGTGGTCGAGTATTTGAGAGATCTCAGGGGTCCAGATTAATTGAGACTGCTGGTCCTCCTACAGGGTCGCCCTCCTCCTCAGCTTCTTCCAGTCTTTCCCTAATTCAACCACAAGGGTCAGCAGTTTCTGTCCATTGTTTGGATTCAAATATCTGCATCTGACTCTTTCAGCAGGTTGTTGGGTCTTCTAGAGTGCAGGCAAGCTAGGTCCCTTTTTGTGAGAGCTCCATAGACTCAGTAATCGCATCAGGCTTTGGGACCTCCCCTTGAGCTGGAGGCCCACTTTGGGCCTGTCCCTGGCCTTCTTTCCCTCAGGCTCCTCTCCATTTCCATCCCTGCAGTTCTTTTAGACAGGAACAATTATGGGTCAGAATTGTGACTGTGGGATGGCAACCTCCCTCCTTCCTCACTTGATGCCCTGTCTTTCTGCTGGAGGTGGGCTCTACAAGTTCCCTCTCCAAACTGTTGGTCATGTCATCTAAGGTCCCTCCCTTGGAGTCCTGAGAGTCTCTCACCTCCCAGATCTCTGGTGCATTCTGGAGGGTGCCCCCCATCCTCCTACCTCCCGAGGTTGCCTGTTTCCATTCTTTCTGCTGGCCCTTAAGAAGTGAGTCTTTTCCCCTCACCCAATACCAGAGAGGGTTCCTGCCTACTCCCCTCCCCTGTGCCAACTCCTGTCAGGTCCACTTTCCCCTCGGGTCCCTCCCTTCTTCCTCACTTTTAATTGCATTCTTCTCTCTCCCAAGTGGGACTGAGGTGTCCTCACTTGGGCCCTTCAGCTTGTTGACCTTTTTGTGTTCTGTAGACTGTATCTTGAGTATTCTGTTCCCCCCCCCTTTTTTTTTACTAATATCCACTTATTAGTGAGTACATACCATGCATACCCTTTTGGGTATGATTACCTCAGTCAGGATGATATTTTCTAGTTCTATCTGTTTGCCTGCAAAACTCAGGATGCCCTAGTTCTTAGTAACTGAGTAGTATTCCATTTTGTAAATGAACCACATTTTCTGTATCCATTATTCTGTTGTGGGGCATCTTGGTTATTTCCAGCTTCTGACTATCACAAATACGACTGCTATGAGCATAATGGAACACATACTTCTGTGGCATGGTAGGGCATTTTTGGGTATATTCCAAACAGTGGTATTGCTGGGTCTTCAAGTAGATCTATTTCCAATTTTCTAAAGAACCTCCAGGTTGATTTCCAGAGTGGTTGTACCAGTTGCAATCCCACCATTGCTTCTGTCTATACGTCCTCACCTTAGGCATTTTTGACTAATAGGCAAGGAGAATTCTTCTAAACCAAACTGTTTGTGTTATGGAGCCCCTTAGCACAGTTATCTTGATTACATATCTATAGTTATACCTGTGGATACACATCCTGTGATTGGTGAATATAATATTATCCTGTTATTAATAGTTGCCTGTTCAATTTTCATTGTCTGTAACTTCATTACTTTTCTTTATTACTCATTTTTCTTGCTAGAAGCACGGAAACGTGCCACAATTTCCATTTAACTTCACCTTATCCTCTAAACATCACTATTAATCTTCAGAAACTATCAATCTCCTGCTGTAAAAGACATGTCTTTCCCGAGCCTTAGGGATATAATTTACAAGCTACAATATAGCATCCAATATATCTTATGAGCTGACCCTCATTAAGATCTTCACCTTATCAAAAATGAAATAAAAACAGCAAAAAAGTACAAGAAACACACACACATATATATACACATAAGCACATGCACACACACGTACACATACCCACATATATACACATGCCCAAACCCATAAAAGCACAAAATTGGAAACCATAATACACAAGCAAAACACCATGACAATGAAACATGCCCGAACAAATTAATATTAGATGAAAAATCGATATTAACACTATTGAGCCTGCTTTGTGTTTGCTATTAATTTGGGACATGGGGTCTACTGTTACCTATGGTTTATATACTCAGTTCGACAACTTTGGAGAAAACTAATTTTTTTTCTTTCCAACAGTTGTCACTTGGAAATAAACCCTTGATTGAGGATGGGAGGTCATTTCCATTTCCCTCCCTCAACACTGGGACCTCTGCTGACTTTCTCGTATGCAGGTCCTGTGTATGCTGCCATGGTCCCTGCGAGCTCATGGCGTATATCATTATTCCTGTTGCATCTTGAAGGCTCTGTTTCCTTGTCACCTGAACCTCCTGGCTATTATTATCTTTCTTCTTCAGCATAGATCCTTGAGCTCTGAAAGGAGAGAAGGCATACCATCTAGGACTGAGTGATCTGAAGTGCCTTGCTTTCTGCATGATCTCCACTTGTGGGTCTTTGTATTAGTTTTCACCTACTACAAGAGAAAGAGTCTTTATGACAGGAGAGTGAAACACTGTTCTACATGTATAGCAGAATCATTTTATTTCTGAGTCCTTTTAGCAGAACAATTCTTCCCTAAGCCAGTGGCTTTTCTAGTCTTAGGTTCTGTATTGCCTGTTCAGTAGCCAGGAAGAGTTCCATATCAAGGAGTGAACAGTGAATTCATCTGGTAAGGGTTAGTAACTCCCACAACATTTATGTCACTAGTAAATAGACCAGCACATTGCACAAGCACGCCGTAATTGTAGATTGCCAGGCTTGTCTTTGGGTTGATTGTAATGTTTCTCCTTGGGTACAGAGTACCTTCAAATACAGGAATAATATTAAGCAGGGGTTAAGGATCTACTTATGCATCAACTTGACTTCACAGTGGTCAATGAGATATGTGAGTGTTCTCTTCAATAACAGGGAATTACCATCCATTTGTGGAGAGCAGCCAATAGCCTGAGGTATTTGGGATTTTTTCATGTGGCTCCTTTGGCCTATGACTTACCTAGATGTAATCCCTTCCCGCTCCCTGAAGTTTCACTTAGTGGTGAAAGACATCTAAGTTAAGCATTGTCTCCCCTGATTCTCGGTTGTATTTTTCTTACATGTACATATTTTAAGAAACTTCTTACTCAGTGGTCCTTAGTGTTGTTAGTTTTGTACCCTGTTTTCTTTTACTTATACACCTGCTTAATCCTGTTCCAGTCTCCCTGTTCTCTGTCTATAACTATATATTTTATTTCCCTTTTCTTGGGAGATTGTCTCCTCACTATAATCCCTTACTTCATACCTATCCTATGTGATCATATATATTGTAAAATGCCTATAAAAGGCTTAAAAGCTGACATTACAAATTAAAACTATATATCATATTTGGCCTTTCTGGATCCGAGTTATGTCATTCAGATGACTTTTTTCCTAACTCTATCCACTCGGTTGTGGATTTCATGATTTCAACTTTTTAACAGAAAACTAATATACCACTGTGCAAATGTATCACATTCCCTTCATCCGCTCATCTGTTGCTGTCCATTTATAATCTTGGCCATTATGAACAGAGTATCACAGAACATGGTGTATAAGCATCTGACTCTATGGTAAGATGAAGCATCCTTTGTGTATCTTCTGTTAGCTATAGTTCCTCCTTCAAAATGAACCACCTCACTGATTTCCACAGTGGCTGAACTAGTTTGCATTCCAACTGTTTCCACACCAGTGTGAGCTGCCATTTGTTTTATTCCTCTGGGTCATCCTAACTAGTGTAAAATAAAATATCAAAGTAGCTTACACTGTGCTTTTTCACACAGAAGCTTTTCAGTCTCACGAGGCCCTATTATTAATCTTTGGTCTTAGTGCATCTTGTCAAAAAGTCTTTTCCTGTGCCAGTGAGCTCAAGATTTTTGTCCTATAAGATTCAGGGTATCTGGCCTTAGGTTAAAGGCCTTCATGAATTTGGAGTTGAATTTAGTCCAGGAAGGTAAATATTGATCTATCTGCATTCTTCCTAGCCATTTAGTTTGACCAGGATCAATCTTTGAAGATGCTGTCTTTTTTTCCTGTCTTTTCTTATAGATGAGAGGACAAGTATGGATTTTTATCATTTCAAAATACTACAAATAGCAAATTATCAATTATGAATATTGGTTATGTTTGACACTCTTTAAAAGGAAAATGCTGAACAAGATGACTTATTCTGTTTCAAGCATTCTATATACTATATATATATATATATATATATGGTATATATATATATATATATATATATTCTATATACCATATATATATGGTATATAGAATACCATATATATACACACACGTATATATATACATATATATATGGTATTCTATATGGTATATAGAATATATATGTATATATATGTACGGTATATATATATATGGTATTCTTTATACCATATATATACGGTATATATATATATGACATATATAATTATTCCTACAATTATACTTGATTTTTTCAATAGGAAATAATGTCTTTACAGCATATCTTATGACTGTAACTTATATAAGATAATATGTAGTATTTAAAAGCCATTCTTAGAACTAAAAATGTGCAGATGTGGAGTCGTAGGCTGTAACACGGACAATTCCAGAGGGTAGGGTCTTTCTGAATGCAGTGTTCTGAGTTAAAATCGAATATATTCAGCTGGGCAGTGGTAGCACACGTCTTTGATTCCAGCACTTGGGAGGCAGAGGCAGGTGGATTTCTGAGTTCGAGACTCGCTCTGGTCTACAGAGCAAGTTCCAAGACAGCCAGGGCTACATAGAGAAACCCTGTCTCGAAAAACAAAACAAGACAAAAAAACCAAAAAAATAAAGATAGAATATATTCACTCCCTTGAGTGAATCCTACAAATGAGTGATTTAATGTCAAGAGAACTTTATATTTTGTGTTCTGGGTTAGCACCTGTGGTAAATGTCACTAGCCTGCATTACTTACTTCACTGGATAAATACACTAATAAGATAAATCATAGGCTATAAGTAGTTCCCTGAATATTTGCTTTACTATGACCATCTGTCACTCAAGCTAGCATAATAGTCTTAGTGTTTTTAAAATAGATATGATTTTACTGTTGTGCAGCCTTCATGCTTCAGGCAAAGATTCCATATAGAGATGAAAATATTTGAGGTTTTCCAGAGTCTTTATAGACAAGGCTCTTACCCATGCAAACAACCTTCTCACAAAAACTAGAAAAAGCTTCAAGAGAAGGATGAAATTTCATTTTGTAATGATCACTTTTGTAGTGACCAATGTCACTAAAAACTAGAGTTCCTGGCTTTAACACTGTATTGACAGATAATTGAACTCAATGATGTGTTTGGGTCTATTGGCCTTTCATATGAATCAGCAAAAACCTGCTCATTTCTTGGTGCGGAATATTTCTGAATCTGCTGTCCAAAACAGAGAGGACTTTATAATTCATATAAAAACTAAGAAATGGATCGTATTATTCCTTTTTTATTCATTTTTCAGCCTGGTCGTAGATGTCTGTGTATAAGCAAACTGGTTTGAATGGCATTGGTAAGAGCCATGAACAGCAGAGCTTTGATCAACACCATGAGTGAATCATTATGGGCTGATGTTTATAGTTATGCTTTTTAAAGCAACGCGGATGATAACATGGAGCTATTGCTAACAAGTTACCTTTCAAGCCTTTTATGAAATTGCCCACAATTCTTGAGGATTCCCAGCGAGAGTGTTTTCATTAATTGTGCTTCTCCCCATTCCAATCCAGAGCTTAGGAAAAAATTGCCTCATTTCATCTTTTGAATAAATATGTCCCCTATATTCCACGTTCATTGCTTTCTAAAGAACATTCTGAGTGAGCCCATGCTTACAGATTGACGCAGTCTTAACAGGTTAAGAATTTGTCATGTCCCAAACTGTGCCAGCCTGCACCTTTGTAACTCCAAATGCAATGCTCTAGCCTCTGAGGCAAACAGCCAATTTAAATTGTCCTTTTCTCAGCTCTTTGGCCTGTGAATAATTTGATTCTTCTTGCCCTATCATTACATGTTTCTGCATTCTTGGTCAATATATCTACTCAGATTTATCTTTTACTACATATACACGATTAGCCATAGATGAACCATGTCTTTCTGCCTCTGTGATTTTTGCCAATTTTACTAACACCACCGAGGAGCCCCTCTGTGAATCTCCATTACCTTAGTCATAAAGTATAATTATGCTTTAATCTGTGCCTTAAATGCTCACTTTCTTTTTAACCCTTCTTTTTATGTGAGAGCCAGGTAGAAATGACTCTTTCTCCGAATTTCCCAAGTATTCTATGTATACACTGCATATAGCCATAATATTATGTTTAGATTAATATATAATTCTGACATTTACAAATTATCACATAAAATTTATTTCACAATCTGAAATCCATAATTATCTTGCTGGCTTTTTGAAATGGCAGAGAAGTATGTTTGGGAAAGAATACTTTTTTGAATATGAATCTATACAATAAATTGAGCTAATATAAATATATTGAGCTAATCTTATCCATCATATAGATTATTTACTTTCAAAAACCACTAGGATGAAGGTAAAATGAGTTTAAGATCTGCTTGTAAAAAAATAAATTATAGTGTTATGGGACTGTGATTCAAAAAATGCTGAATTTAATAAATTTATTTTCTCCTCAATTCACTATCAGCATCCAGTACCTTCTCATAAAACAATAATTAGAAGTCAATTTGTGGAGTTTGATGTGTTGTGTATTTCAGTTATATGGTATGCGTCTTAACTTATATAAAATAGGCAGATGCATAGATTTACCTCTGGCCCACTCTGAAAAGAAAACTTATCAGTAAATATAAATCTAGTCTACACATCACACATGTGACCTGCTCTGATTAGAGAATCTTCTGTAATTAGTAGTATTACATGTGAAAGGAGCTTGACCCACTCATCATTAGGAAATCGTGATACTTTTTTCCTAACACACACACAAACACATGTGCGCGCACACACACACAAAGAAAACAATTGAAACTCTTTTTTTAAAAATCTTATGTTACTGAATTTCACTGTATGAGTTCAATTCTTTCTTACTAAATGCCTTTGTACAAAGTTCCCAGAGGAGTGATTGAAGTGTACCTAATTGGTAGTCATACATACTGCTCAAGACAATTGTGATCGCTAAGGAAGCAATTTTTTTTCTGTCTTTTTATCTTAGAAGAAGCTTCAAATTACTGTTGGATGAGAATTTCATACTTTTGATAGTTCCTAAAATTCATTGCCTTTTTTTGAGAGAGAGAAATCATATAAAAGAAAAAGGGTTTATCCCATGAATTTACATGTATGATCATATCAGCATAAAGCCAGAACTATGATAAATCTGATCAATGAATAGAACATGCACTTTCAGAGAACGTAGTATAGGCATATTGTTAAGAAAGAAGCATTGACCCTTGTTGATGGAACAAGTAAAGTCACAGGTTGTTCACATCTAACACCCACTATGACAACACATAAGAGGACATGTCAAATCTCACTGTGACTACATCAAATGATGCCCTGGAACTCATGCAAATGGGAAATGCACTCAATGTAGCTTTTGACAACTCTCCAGTTCAACTGTGAAATTAAAGTAGCTTGTACCTAAAGTGAAATTTCACACACATCAAAGCAGCAGACATTCTCATCCGTAGTAGCAATTGGAAAAGGAATATATAATACATTATTTCCATGTGTTGATACGAGTCGTAATGATCTTAACAGGAAACAACTGCTTAATGTGTGCCTCTTATGTGTAATCAAGGGTGCCCTATGAACAAAGACTGATTTGTATTAACAAACGCTTAAATTGTAAGCAATTTCACAGTGAAAATTGACATAGTTTACTGAGGAGTATTACTCTATCTACTTAGGGTTCAAGAGACAGCAGAAGAAAATGAAATTAACAATAACAACAACAAAAAACATGGCCTTTTTCTCTGATTCCTTCTAAAAACTGCCAATTATTAAGCAATAGACAACTTGCAATAGGTTCACTTAAACTACTACATTAAAAATAAATTTTATTGATTCAGGGAAATTCATTTTCAGAGTGATATGAAAATTTCCACATAGTTATCCACATTGTTATATATATCTAATATATAAAGATGTATTAGAAAATGTATGCATTTTTTTTACTAATTAAATTTATGTATTTCCATCTTATAGAAAAAAAGTTTGCTTCTCTAAAATTCTGCATAATGATAGCCCTCGTGTGTCTACTTACTACTCAAATAGATGAAATGCCAGGCAGCCATGGGGTCATAAACGTAGTGGCTATATTCTATGCTATATAGTAGGAAAATATGCTTTATTTTATATAAATGATGCATTGAATCTCACATGAGAAACTGAAAGAAATTGATTCTCATAAACATATGTAGACATTTAAAGTTCATACTCAGAGTGAATATTAAACCTAGGCTTTCTTATAACCCAAGTGTGTATGAGAGCACAGGTCATTTGTTGGATGGTGACTATGAAGTATGACTACTGTTTCATGGAATATATCCTAGGTGATTGTATCAGAGCTTTCTACTGATTCAGGAAGACTTTTGAGTCAGGCTGTGGTTTGAAGTTGAAACAATTCAATTCAATTCCCAATGTCTGATTTTTCTGGAATAAAAATCCTCAAGCTCATTATTTTGTTTGGTTTTAGTTCTCCACAATCAACAAAGACACATGATTAAGAAGTTTTCCATTGCCTTATAGTTTTATAAGAATACAGTTAAATATTTTAGGAAGATAAAATATAATATGATGAAGAAACACCAGCTCATTTGAAGTTGGACAAGCCCAGCAAACAGAGAGTCAAAGAGAAGTGGGAGGTAGTGGGGATGAGGGGGAGACGCCCTAATCCCCTTCCTTCCTCCTTATCTATGGAAGACAGGAGAGCTGGACTTGTGGTCATGAGAGTAGGAAAATTTTGGCCACGTCCCACACTGGCTACAACACTCAGGAGAGAGGGCCCTGCACCTCGCCTGGGCAGCAGGATAGAACTGATCCTTGTAGCAGGGGTTGCTGATGAGTAAACCCTGAGGGCATGATTCCATGCAATCACGCACTCAGGAGTCCCACAGAAACACTAAACTGGAAGTGCTAACACACGCAGAGGACCTGGTGCAGATCCTTGTAGGTATTGTGCTGCTCCTCCGGTCTCTATGAGTCCATGTAACTTTGCTTAGTCGATTCAGGGGCTCTTGTTCTCCTGGTGTTCTCCATTCGTTCTTGTTCTCATACTTTTTATGGTTTCTCTTCGGTGAAGTTTCCTAAGCTCAGAGAGAAGGGATTTGATGGAGACACCTAATTTATAGCTAAGTGTTACAAGGTCTCTGTATCTCTTTGTGATGTGTAGCTGTGAGTCTCTCTGTTTTTCCCATCTGCTCCAAGAGGACGCTTCTCTGATGATGGCCTCAGTGATGATGACAGCACTGATCTATGAGTATAGAAGGCTATAACTAGGAGTCATTTTATCACAACTTTCTTTTTAAGACCTGTCATATTTAGCTTTAGTCTACAACCCTGGGCTATCTAAACTCTTGATCTTGGTCACTCAAGCAGTGTTGGGTATGGTTCCATCTCATTGAGTATGCTTTAAGACAAATCGAACATTGTTTAGTTACTCCCACCATTGACTTACATTTTACATCTCAGGAGAATCTGTGAGTGCAACAATTATAAATCCTTTCCCCTACAGTGTGCTTAGTTTACTGATAGGTAAAGCATTTGCTTGGTGAAGTCTCATTTGCTTGAAGATGTTCCATATGTCATTGCTTGAAATGTTCTCATCCTTCTTGACACACATAAACTTGATTATGTATTTCATTAGATAAGTGATAACTGAAGTACCACAATAGGGTGACCACAGTTGCATGGACATTCTGTGGATCCAGCCACTGAATTGTATGTGAACAGTAAATAAATCTAGAATAATTAGCAGCTTTTCTGTACCTAGTTTAACATTATGCCTCTTTTTCCTCGCTCCACAAAAATCCTTACTATTTTCACCAAAGGAGAAGTTGTTTGCAGTTTCTCCATTTGAATATGGAAAGAGTACTCAAAAATCATAGCAACACCATTTTTATTTTATAAAACTTGTGACAGTTTGATGTCAGAATAGTTTTCATTCCTTAACTGTGACACTAGTATATTTTATTATGTCTGTCACTCTACATTTATGCTACTATTTTGAAATAGAATTGATGAAGTAATTTATGTTAAGCAGAAATGCATTGTCTCATTGTTCAGGAGGCTAAGGAGTTCAAGACCATGGGCAAGCACTGGGGCAAGACCCTGTCGCTACATCACCTCCCAGTGAGATAGGAAAGAAAAGGCAAGATGGCGGGGAACCAACATTTTATAGGGTGGAACCAACACTCGTATAGAGAATATTCTCACAGTTTTGGCACCAATCTATTCATGAAAGCAGAGACTTCACAGTCTAAATCTTGTCATAACCCTGCTGCATTATGAGTTATATTTGTGAAGCATCTACCAGTGGAAATACTCAAAACATATCAAATTCCTTCACATTTTGCCACACCATCTATCAATGTCATTTCTTAGTTGGAAGTTATGTCTGTACCACATGTACTTTTAGAAATACTGTCTTCGTGTCATGTTAACATGTATTCCAAGAGTCATGGCTCAAAAGTGGCTGGACTATACAGTGACTTGGACTTCTCAATGGACTTCAGTTGAAAAATGAGACAATTCATTTCTGATCACAAGAAATAACTCCATCTTTCTATTCCTGGTACAGCTGCCCAATAGAATGAACCAAGACGTATTTAAGAGTATGCATTAACTATCCAATTAAGGAATGAAAAGTATTCTGATATCAAACTATTACAAGTTTTATAAAATAAAAACTTGTGGCTATGATTTTGTATTCCTTATATGTCTTAGTCAGGGTTTCTATTCCTGCACAAACATCACGACCAAGAAGCAAGTTGAGGAGGAAAGGGTTTATTCAGCTTACACTTCCACATGGCTGTTGATCACCAGAGGAAGTCAAGACTGGAACTCAAGCAGGTCAGGAAGCAGGAGCTGATGCAGAGGCCATCGGGAGATGTTCCTTGCTGGCTTGCTTCCCCTGGCTTGCTCAGCCTGCTCTCTTATAGAACCCAAGACTTCCAGCCCAGGGATGGCACCACCCACAAGAGACCCTACCCCCTTGATCACTAATTGAGAAAATGTCCCACAGATGGATCTCATAGAGGCACTTTTCCAACTGAAACTCCCTTCTCTGTGATAACTCCAACCTGTGTCAAGTTGACACACAGAACCAGCCAGTATAATATATATATTCAAACTTCCGTGTTTTACTGGAAAATGCATCTCTCTAGTATTTACCATTTACAGTAAACTATTCACATTTCCTAAGCATTTACACAAGTGCAAGCAAGAAGCATAGTAGGTATTTTTCCACTAAAACTAATCTCTTCAGGTTACATGAGTTCAGTCCTAGATAAATTGAAAGACAAGCCTTTTCAAACAAGATATGAAGAATGTGTGACCTTTCTCTCTCCAGAGCTTCTCAGTGTCTTCAAACCCTGATCAAACATAGAAAAGTGATGGCTAGTGTTCTCTGACTGGCAACCCTCTGTTAGGAGCATGGTCATGTCAGGAACAACATAGGGAAACATTAGAATGGTCCAGTGTGTAAAGTGCTCGCCATGCAAGCAAGAAAACTAGAGTTCAAATCCCAGTACCCATACAAATGTCAAATGGGCTTGGTATCTTAACTATCATTCCACAAATAGCATACACAACATGCACATACCTATTCACACTTGTGCATCCACACATGTACAATCATGAATACACAATAACACGGACAACACTCAAAGAGGGACATAAGATAAATGACACAGTATAAGGGACATTGCTGTTTTCTGTGAAACTGTGTCCCACAGCTCTTCATATGGATTGATATGTGTCCTATTTCATCCCATAGCAAAATATAGACTTGTTTATATGGGTCTGGATTTTTGACATTATATATGTATTCCCATATTATATACATTTATACTATATATTTATATACATAAATAAGCATACACATACACATGCATGTACTCACACAGAGACACGGTGCGCTAGTGCATACACACACATGCATAGGCACACAAATATCTATTTTGGTTTGTATATGTTTGTGCATAAGGTTTTTTACATTAAGATATTCTGCCTCCCAACTCTTTTAAAGTTTTATATATGAAATATTTCTTTGCAAATTTTAGGTAAAAATGCTATTCAGTGAACTCACAGCAGATTTAATATAAATAAAATCATCTCCTAAAATTACTTCAATGAAGTCATGATTTTTGTTCTTACTGATTTTGCTAAATCAACCTCAAGTCTCTTCCACAATTTCTTTCATTTGAAGAAAAATATCAGTATTAGTCCTGAGCTTTAGAAACACACCTGTCTATCAGCTGCTAATAATAATAAACTCTACAACGCGGGTGGGGAGGGGAGATGTTTGAAGAGAGGGCCTCAAAGTCTTCATCGTACTTTGTCTCCGGGTGTTGACTTGATGGCTCTCAGTGGTTCAGTGATAGAGGCAATGATTTCAAAGCCTGAAATGTTTCTAGGATTCCAGAAATTAGCATCCTATTCACTACTCTCACAGAGATGCAGCAAGTCCTATAAGAGAGTAAACAGGCAGGACAGAAGCTTGAAAGAGCCTGGCTGATTTTCTCCAAAAGAATCCTGATCCATCCTCTACGAAAGCAGTGATAGGGTAATAGGAACAACAAAAAGTAAAGACCATAATTAACATTTGAAGGAAGCTAATTTGCATAGGAAGGTAGGAAGGACAGAGGCCTTCCTGACTTCAGCTAAGGAAGGGAGAAAGCCCTAAACAAAGGCAAAGAGTACAAAGGGACGGCACAAAGACAGCACCACCAGCCTGAATGCTTTTGGACTCTTCCCAGAGACGTGATTTCACTTCCACTATTGTGAGTGCTTTTTCATCTCGTAATACACAGTCTGTTTCTAACCCAAGCCTACTTGAAAGACTTTCTAGCTCCTTGGTACAGCTACCAGGATTTCACTATGTTTTACCTCCTGGATGCTATTAAAATTCTCTTTAAGGTTAACAAAAATCCTTAATATCCATATTGTTTGGATATTATGAACTGGAAATTACCAATGGGTAAAGTGTAAAGCACGTATTTGATATTCTGACTTATACTTGGTTAGTATGTCCAGAGCTGTAAAGCTGCTGTATCACAGCAAGCTGGCCAGTGCTTTAAGTGTCCAATCAGAAACTCTCAATGTGAGGAATCTCACTCATAAGTCCTCGATTCCAATGAGAGTCCCATATTTTACACCTATGGAAAGGTTCATTCCCTGAAGAATTTATCGCCTTATATATTTTTTAAATTTTGTATTGGTTATTTTATTTATTTACATTTCAAATATTGTCCCCCTTTCCGGTTTCCCCTCTGAAAACCCCCTATCACCTCCCTTTCCCACTTCTATGAGGGTGCTCCCCCACATACCACCCTGGCATTCCCCTACACTGGGACATCAATCCTTCACAGGACCAAAGGGCCTCCCTTCCCACTGATGGCAGATAAAGCCATTGTCTGCTACTTAAGCAGCTGGAGCCCACTGTATTCTTTGGTTGGTGGTTTAGTCCCTGGGAGCTCTGGGGGGAGGGAGGGTTGAGGGGGAGGTCTGGTTGGTTGATATTGTTGTTTTTCCTATGGGGTTACAAATCTCTTCAGCTCCTTCAGTCCTTCCCCTAACTCCTCCACTGGGGTCCCTGTGCTCAATCCGATGGTTGGCAGCAAGCATCCCCATCTTGGTAAGGCTCTGGCAGAGTATCTCAGGAGACAGCCATATCTGGCTCCTGTCAGCAAGGCACTTCTTGGCATCCACAATAGTGTCTGGATTTGGTGGCTGCATATGGGATGGATCCCCAGGTGAGGCAGTCTCTGGATGGCCTTTCCTTCAGTCTCTGCTCCACTCCTTGTCACTGTATTTCCTTTAGACAGGAGCAATTCTGGGTTAAAATTTTTGAGAAGGGTGGGTGGCCACATCCCTCAACCAGAGGTTGTGCCTAATCTCTGGATGTGGACTCTACAGGTTCTCTCTCCCTGTTTTGGGGTATTTCAGCTATTTTCATCCCAGTTATATCCTGGAAGCCTCTTGCTTTCCTGGGGTCTGGGACTTCCTATTGGCTACCCCTAGCTCCCCTTATATTTTTAAGTTTTAATCCTCATTACATCAGTGTATTCTTTAAAGTTCTTGTAATTTGGAAAGAAAATTATAGCAATCAATCTGTATATACAAAAGGTAGTTTTAAATCAAAATAAGGACTTGAGCAGGATAGATAGAGCTTAGGTGTGGTTATCTATCGGAAGCTCTGCCTCTGTGTTTAATAGCTAACCCTGTTCTTTATGTTCACATACACTGCAAGCTGCTAGTCTAGCGCAGGCTCCACCCTCAGTGACGATTTGTCCACCTTTTACAACTATCTTAATGGCTCTCCTAATTAACAACTTGCATTAAGTCCGAACTTGACAGCATTTTTTTTCTTTTTCTTTTTTTTATTACTACAATCAATCCTGTGTCTTTCTTTCGCCCTGACAAAATTTTGCTTAGATTACAATCAGCTAAGCATATAACTTCAAGAATCAGTACTGTGCTATGCTAATTGCCCTTGGTAAGTAGACTTTCTAAATACTGAGCACTCTCAAAAATGTTAACTCTTGCCGGGCGGTGGTGGCGCACGCCTTTAATCCCAGCCCTTGGGAGGTAGAGGCAGGCGAATTTCTGAGTTCGAGGACAGCCTGGTCTACAGAGTGAGTTCCAGGACAGCCAGGGCTACACAGAGAAACCCTGTCTCGAAAAACAAAAACAAAAACAAACAAAAAAAAAATGTTAACTCTTACTACTCAGGTAGTTATTAATTTTAACAAGAACTAAAAGGAACGGTAGTATACTCCGTTTTCCTTTCATTCTAAAGAAATCTCTTGCTATTTCCCTGATTACAATCTTAAATGGTAGTATCGCGTATTTATCTATTACCTCTTGGAGGCCACCCTTGAGAATGTCTAGAGGCTTCTTCACAGACACTGACTTAGTTTAAGGAATTCAAAGTATTTTCTAAAAAATAAGGAGAGATACAAGAAGGAATTCATGTGAGTATATGAGGCAGCTATATAAAGCCATAGAAAATCCCTGCTGCCTTAAGCCTTGTAATCTTAAAGTATACGTTGTTTTCTATCCCTAACTAATGAAATTGGTAGACATTATTAAAATAATAACCATTTATTGAATCATTGGGAGTGTTTGGCTTTATGTTCTTTATTATAATCTCCCAAGACGAAGCTTCTATTCCATAGCTGCAGAAGAAATGTCCCTAACCCACAGAGCAACCAGTGACATGGCAACTCCTGCCAGCTGACCAAGACCTGTTGCTCCTTGGTTTGGGCCATCATCTGTCAATGTTGGTGGGACATACCTTTAACCCCAGCATTTAGAGGGTAGAGGCTGGTGAGTTCCAGGCCAGCCTGGTTCACAGAACAAGTTCCAGGATAGCCAGGAGTACACACAAACCCTTCTCAGGGAAAAAAAACTGCGCGCGCGCACACACACACACACACACATAAACACACTTTTTCATTCTTGGCAAGTACTAAAGTTCGTTCAATGTCTATTCCTGCACTGTCAACAGCTACAAGTTTATTGAAATGGAAAATTCCTTGTTACAAAAAAGCACCTTGTGCAATTCATTCATTTCAAATTAATCTGAAGATAATTTAACGTATGAAATATTTCCAAAAATTACTTCTACATTTTAAGACATATACCTACTAATTTAATGTCTTAATTGTTACTATACCATTCAAATTCATAGAGACTAAACCCAGTGACTAAAACATGAAAAATAAATAAGTTAATATAGAAATTAAGACCACAGCATAAATTATTAAATATTCTCCTCAGTGGGAATGTGTGTATATATGTGTGTGTGTGAGTGTGTGTGTGTGTGTGTGTGTATACAAATATATATAAATATATTTATATATATTTGGAAAGATATTTTGAAGTTTTTCTGAAATAAGCTAGTGATGTAAATATTTCTTTATCTTTCATTTAAAATTGTTTTTATTGATTAAATATGTTTTGTTTTTAATATAGACTTTTTCAGTTCTGATACTGCCCTGATTTTCATCTTGAGTTAGGCAGACCTATCATAAAATTTTGTTGACTGCTGCACATATTGCATTAAAAGTCCCTAGAAATAGCCGGTACCTCAAACTGTCATGTTTTATAGTGTGAAATTACCACACTTTCTAGAATCCTTTCTCATTTTAGTGCATCCATGTTTGCTTACCTCTCATTCCATCAAGCTTAAAAGGAAAGATAAAAAATGGACAGAAACACCAGGTGACGAGAATGTAAAATACAGGTGTCCATTTGCATACACATGGCTGCCGTGAACCCCAGAGTCCATTTTCACAGATGCATTTTGGTAATCTCCAGGGAGATTGGAAGGAAATAGACTAAGACTAGATGAGTTCTCCTTTTGAACTGAAGGTTATTTAGAATGAAGGATTCCACAAGTCAGATGTGAACCCAGCTAACAAAACAGGCTCATTTCTCTAGGTAGGGAATAGATATATGTGTATGCCTTTGTATGGATTAAGTTCTGATTTATTATTCTGAACTATTCACCCAGCATTAAGCATAAATCAATCTAGTGACAACATAAAAATATGAGAAATTTTTATATGCATCCTTGATAAACCACTTACCTGGTCCAACCAATGGTTTTTCCTCTGTGCTTTATTTCAACCGGATTCTCTGGTGATGCTTATGTTGTTAGTAATTCTACATTTCCAGGCAATCAAAACCTTGGGGTCAGTCCCTCATAATAGTTTGACGCTGCTATGTCAGAAAACACAAAACAATTGGAAAGAAAGAGTGTGTCTTTGTAAATGCTACAGATAATATGGAACAAGAGAAATGTCTGTTTTGAAGATTAAACTTGAAGCTTAGGAAAAGTAAAACTAGGAAATTTCACTTTTCACAAATACTAAAATGTTTTATATAAATGTTTCTATCATTCCCCTGGTTACTTATTTCCCAAAGTACTCTCTTTCAGCATGATCTCTGGTACATAGCTACTGAAGAAGATGGCAGCTAATGAAAAGCTATCTCGACTTCAGGTTTGCAAACAAAGCCTTTCCCAGTGAATGCAGATATATTATGTCATTTACCATGTGTAACAACATATACATTATGGTTGGTATTTTAATCAAATAATTACACAAACATTTTATCATCTAAAATCCATGTTGAATTACATTATCATCCCAAAGTGGTGACATATTCTATGAAATTTTATTATGTTTAAAGATCACTTTTTAAACTAGAGTATACTGAATTAAAGGGAAAGACAGGCTATGACTAGGAATATGAAAATAGCTACAAATGCAGTCCTTCACCCTCCTGACTAACAAAATCAAGCAATGTGTTAGAAAGCCAGCTGTGGGTCTCCAGTGAAGGAGCTAGAGAACAGACCCAAGGAGCTGAAGGGTTTGCAGCCCCTTAGGATGAACAACAATATGAACTAACTAGTACCCTCAGAGCTCCCAGGGACTAAACCACCAACCAAAGAGTACACATGGTGGGACTCATGGCTCCAGCAGCATATGTAGCAGAGGATGGCCTAGTCGGTCATCAATGGGAGGAGAGGCCCTTGGCCCTGTGAAGGTTCTGTGTCCCAGTGTAGGGGAATGCCAGGGCCAGGAAGTGGGGGAGAGTGGGTTGGTGAACAGGGGGAGGGGGGAGGGAACAGAGTTTTTCTTTTTTTTTTCCTGGAGGGGAAACCAGGAAAGGAGATATAATTTGAAATGTAAATAAAGAAAATATCTAACAAAAAATTAAAATAAAATTAAAATTAAAAGAAAATAAAAAGAAAGCCAGCTGTGGAACTTGACCAGTAAAAACCCTTGTAATAGCTACCTATCCAAATCATTACGGATTTATAATATCCAAGTACAGTGTGATTAATATCAGCTATCTCATTTACTTTTTGAGTACTGAATGTAAAACTTCATGCTAGCTAGACAAATGTTTTCATTTTGAAAACATTATTACTAAGAATGTGATTGACTTCAGAAAATCCAGTCTACTACAAACAAATATATATTAAAAGTATAGGTGTGCTTTAAGTTTATAGTTTATGCTAATATGCTAAAATATCAAAATAAAATAATGTTGGGGTTTTGTCTAATGCATTTCTAATAATGAAACTTATTTAAAAATTACAATTTTGCTTTTGTTCGCTGTAATTTTTTAACAAGGAAAGGTAAGTTACAAAGATGTGAAAGTTTATTTTCCTTAATGGAGAAAAAATTCTTAAACTTTTGGAATAGGTTAAATTAAAATTATGTAAATTGTTGAGCAGATTTAATAACATAGATTCAAACACTGAAGCAGAAAATTAAAATCTATGATTTTAGATACTTTAATAATAAGTCTCATTAATTGCAACTGACAGTTTCTTAGATGTTAAAGATCGTTGTATGTTAGGTTTGGCCCAATGGCTGTGGAAAAATGTTATTCCTCACCAGTGGGTGATCTAATTTAACTGAAGAACAACCCTATAAAACCAGAGTTGATGACTTAGCTGATTAATGTGCTCAGAAGTTCAACTAGCGTAAAATGTAATTTAGAAATTCAACCAGTAAAAGTCATCACTCTCGTGGTTAAATTAATTTGAATTATAAATTTCATATATTTTATATTAAAACTTAAATTGATATCTGATGTCACAGCTAGCTTATATGCATGTCAATATGCATTCTACTGAGAGAATGTACTACAAAAGTGTCTCAGGTACACAGAATTGACACAGTTCAGGGAAGCGTTTTCCCGGATTTGTTAAGCCCCCTTTTGACTAGGTAAGTAGTTTGTAGGAAGATGGCTATTTGATAATGTATATTTGCAGCCGCAACTATTTTTCTGTATTAATGGAAAGATATATTTTTATTTAAACTGTGAATTAATAAACACCTCTCTTTATTCCTTTCAAGCAAAATGAAACACCATTGAGTTTCTACATGTCTCTGTGATTAAAACACTAGTAGAGGTGGAGGGGGCTATGTGAAAACTCTGTGGGAGCATTGATTATTGTGAGTGTTACAGGTAAAGTCAAGCAGCAGAAATAAAGCCATGTCATTTGGTTTACCTGACCTGTCCTTTTCTTAAAGTGTCATGACTTCAATAATATTAAATCTCAGATGGCAGAACATAGACTCATGACTGTAGATTAGCATTAATTGTACGTGTAGTGTGGGACTTTAGTTTTCACGCTTGTACAATTTCCAGACATTAGCTTTGATTTAAAGTCTGCAAAACCTGAACATAGTTACCCATGTACTTAAAAATAAGTATAAAGTTAATCATTTGGAAATTATAATTCAGTCAAATAATGACTAAATAAAAGAATATTATTTGCAATCAATTTGCTCACATAAAGCTTTATTCCATCCAATGAAACTAAAAGAATAAAAGTAGAAAACTCTACTTGTATCATTTCATGAAATGTAATGCATAAGGTATGTTAAGAGCTAGATTAGTGTTCAAACATGAGTGACTTATCGGTAGTATATAAATCATTAACACATGAAAACATTTTTCCAGGCCTTATGTATTCTTTACCTCCTAAGACTGTACTCATGTGTGAAAGGATATGCAGTACAAGATGAGGGGTAAGCACAGTTTGCTTTGGGAAAGATTTAATAGCACTGTGGTCTGCAGACCACCTTAGAAAAGATGACAATATGAAGATGGACAGAGCCATCTGCCTGCCGGACAGAGACAATGACAGGGATTGCTGGATAAGGAAGGTTAGAATGTATATGCTGCTTCCCAAAAAGAGTACACTGCTCCTAAGATAAAAGAGTTTTGAGAACAACGATAGTTTCAGTTATTAGTTGTAGGATGCATATAAATTCAATATTTCTTCTTTTTTGCTACGTAAAATATATGTTCATATGTCTTCAGAGACACATATATTTTCACTCATGCTATGAAGATTTAAGCTCTCCATGATTAGCTATTACACAACTATTACAGTGAGAGATATTAATAGTACACTCATAGAGATTTAAACACATACTATATGTGTAGATCAAACTGTGTCTTTAGATGATACAGAAATTGCTTTTAGAAGCAAGTATAGATAGTCAGTGCTATAAATAAGATACTTGCATAAAAATACTCCACTAGACCTCCTGAAATATCATCTACATTTACCATGAGATCCTGATGTCTTAGGTCTTGTTGGAATGTAAGATTGAGCGCACACTATCTATACTAAGCATAGCTCATTAGCATTACTGAAGTGCTTTATGTAATTTGGCTACATCTTCATGACATGATGATATTAAGCAGTATACAGCCCTCATAAGTAACTTAGAACACTTCCAGTCAACATGGTCATAGACCAGTATATCAACTGCTCCAGAAGCATACCTTATTTTGTCAAAGCACTTCACTAGCTGGAGCAACGACATTGCCAAGACTGAGACATTCTGGATGTCATACTAAAATGTACTTACATGAACTAGAAGGCTTAGGGTTGGTGCTGAAAGGGTAGGGTGAATATAGTTACAAAGAAAGAGACACTATCAAAGACTGTAGAAATAGAAGTTTTTTATTCCATTGATTCTAAACTGAGAAATTGTTTAAATTGGTTTGTATTTATCAAGTGAACCTGCATAACAGTCTGATTAACTTTTTGAACTTAGAGTCAGATTATAGGTGTGTGTGTGTGTGTGTGTGTGTGCGCGCGCACGCGTATTCTATGTGAAAACGAACAGAAATTAAATTACATTTCATCACATTTTTACCCAAGTGTTGTTGAACTCCTGCCTTCCTGACCTACAGGATTTACATATAAAATGTAGTGACATCTTGACTTATTTTGTTTTAATAACTTTATCTACTTGTATTAGACCTTGAATACAAGATGTCTGGTTTCAGTGTTCTTAAATGTAGCATTTCTTTAACTTATCAAGTAACATTTATTTATATACTAGAACTTCAGTAACTGCTGAGGAATTATGAAAAACAACCATATTTATGGAAGAATTATTACAACATTCAAGCCCCATATTCAAGTCCAGCTCTCTGTTGCATGAAAAATTAGTCTTTGGATCATTGCAAAATTCCTCTGGGGCAATAGCCCACATCGTAAAATCAACAAAATGATTAATAGACACTTTTTACACTGAAGAAGTCCAGGAAATAAAATTTCACTGCACAATTGGGCACATGTGCTGTGGAGTATTTTATCCTCTCATTAAGCATGAAAAATTGTTCACTATATGATATGAGATGAAAAGAATTAATGGTAAGATCCTCAATGCAAATCTTTACATAAAGCTGAAAGATTTAGGATATTTAATTTTTTCTAAGCTACAGCCTTTTAAGTAAACAATTTTTGCTTTACCATGGGTGATGTGACTGAGTAAAACTCTTGATATTTGTATTACCATAAATTAAATACTTATTCATTTCATCTTCATCATTGAATGTACATCAAATACAAAGAATGATAAGTATATTTTATATATACGATCTAAAGTTACAGTCATACTTTCTATAAATATTGTAGCTTATCAAATCCATATGAATGCCTTGAACATGATATTGCACACACCCAAATATATCATGCATAAATAATTAATTTTCAAATATCATTTACTTGCATATCTCTTATTACTTAGCCAAAATACAAGAAAGCACTGAGAAAAGCTATATAAAAACAAATGGATAATTTGATTTCAAGCCTATATCCTTTTGAAAAGATTCTGTGACAGAAAATGCTAATAATGTATAAATGTATTTCAGATTACAATTTAGTTGACTTGGTTTACATATTATGAAAAATATATATGAATTATTATGAAAAGTATGTATTGTTTTTTACAATGTTGGTTATTACGGAAAAAATATGATAGGAGACTCTAACCTCTCCTCACTTTTGACCTAGAAATGAATCTTTTGTAAGTTGTAATGAGCATGGTCTGTCTCCTGCACAGACACTACCCTCCACTACTTAATATGTACAAAATTCAATCAGATGTTTAATTACATTTTAACATGAGTTCCAAACAGCTGTCTAATTCCCTTGATTCTGATTAAAGAGATTGCAAAATCTAAAACTGAACATGGCATTTACATAGAATTCTAAGAAGATGCGTTATTAATAAAGCTGAAGCATTTAAGAGAAGCAGGAGCTTTGCTTTTAGCACTGAGAGAAATAATTTCTGAAATAATAAGGATAACAAGGAAATACAAGTACACAGAGGAAATGAAGACAAAATATTCATGAATAATAGTAATCTCGATGAGCAGATCTTCAATAGTGTTGGACAAACACTACATATCCTTGATACATGTCATGTGCCAGGTGAAGTACGTACATTTTGAGTTTTCATTGACAATGTTGACCATGTAGGAAACAAAGAAGCAAATGAGTAAACCAAATGTAAACAATACAATCCATTTGGGGGAGGGCATTCATTTTCCTGATAATAAACAAACAGTAATAATAAATAAACAGTAAATAGAATGTTACAGTTTTTAGCAGAATCAAGGAAAAATTTGGGGATCATTATGACACTTCTTATGAAACATTTTTATACCACATGGCACTTACATCATCCTGATAATAGAAATGAAAAACTTATCTGGAAGAAATTTGGGAAACCATATCACTCTACCTTTCAATTTCACAAATACATTAAATGTGTTTTTCACTATTAAATGAATTCTTAACTATTTAGAAGTCAAAAGACTATTCACCCAATATGCTAATGTTGTTGCATTCCATAATCGCAATCTATTATTTATAATTATTGTTTAAATAGACTTACATTTTATAGTTTAATATACAAATTTGATCTATAATAAATGAAAATCCAAATAGAATTTTAAACCAATGTAAGTACCTGCTTCTCTTATTATCTATTGAAAAAATTAAAACCCTATATTTATTCATGGAAGATAAATAATTGAACAGAATTTTCCCTATCAGAAACAGTTATAAATTTACCAAGTATGTCATTGATTCTAGAGTTCTTAAAGATAAAGCAGTACTTGAGACAAACCAAGATAGTATTCCATATATATATGTGTGTGTGTGTGTGGTTTTGTATGTAGGCATCTACACATTGTTCTGTAAAGCACTCCATGTAAAACACTTGAAATCAAGTTTATTTTAAAAGTCATCTCTAAAGAAAAAGAATTCTTGTATAAGTTATCCTGTTAATTTTTTAAAACTGTTTAAGGTTATTTTAAAAAATAGAATAACCAATTGCATACAAGTAACACATATGTGATTGTGCATAGCATGGGTGTGCATTCATGAGTGGGTGTTTCTGTGTGTATGATGCATGCATGCCTGTGTGTGTGTGTGTGTGCGCGCGCGTGTGTTGATGGCTGTTAATCTTTATGATAAAAAAGAAGCTCTATGAAAAAAAATATTATTTAATGTCAGTATATTAAAAGCCATTACTATGTGGAAAGGAAAATGCACAGATATAAAGGTGAAAAAAGGAGACATAGAGAGGTGGGAATGAAGAATTGTGGTCTGTTCCTCTGGCTCTCATACTCCAGTATGATTACAGATATGTGCCACAGCTCCAGTCATCAATGTTTTGCATGTCATCATTTGGGTAAAGGGCAGTGAAAAAGCCTTCTAAATATTTTTCTCATTATCTGGCCTAATTTATTTCTCAGTGGTACATTATGTTCTTCTTGAATCCCATTGCTTCGATTGTATTATGCTTCTAACTTAACTGCTGAAAAACCTGGAGAGCTGAGAGCTATATGTAATCATCTCTTCTATTGCAGATGAGCTTTACCTTAAGTAGTGACTAGGAAATTGTTGTTTCATATGACAAAACAGTACCTGCAATGTTTGCATAAGTTTTAAGATGTCACAGTCCCCTTCCCTTTATTTAACCAATATCCCATGTTGAACTGCAGTTCTGAGAAGAGAGAGATATGAGTTCTATGTCCTTTTGTAAAAGAAATGCAGACAGCATGTTGTGGAAACAGGACTCCAGGCACTATAGTAATACTTCCTATTATACTTTTTTTTTAAAAAAAATACTCCAAATTATCTCCATTAGCATCTTAGAAATTGGATACCACTCATGTTCCCATTCTATCACCCAAGATATCAGGTGTCACCAGAAAATGTCCTTTCTAAATACTCTGAATCTCCTTTGAAGCTAGCTGGTAAATGGTCAATTAAACCTTTTCTTAAATTAAATATATATATATATATATATATATATATATTACTAAATCAATCATTCAAGAGTCTTGGTAATTAGCTTTGTGTGTTGTTATCAAAGAGTAATTGTATGAAGATGATTTATCTAGGAGAAGCATAGACAAGGTAGATTTTGAGTATGATATGCCGAAGGCAGCACAGGCTTGCCACCTTGCATGGTAGAGACAAAGCTGTAGCCATTTGTATGCACAGTTTTAGAGGCAACTGCAGAGAGGAAGAACCCTCCATAGAGGTTCAAGGGGAGGTCAGGTGAGTGCCTGCAGGTTCAGATTCAAATGCTATTTGCAGATGGGAAATCTGGGAAGCTTAATTTTTTTAAATAGCCTTAATAAATCTGTCAATACATGGATTGGCTGTTTGATGAGGGAACAACATCGCCCAAGGCAGAGAACTGGTCTCTGAGTGCGCCGGATAGTTACTTCTTTTGAAACCCATCCAAAAGAATAGCACTTGGCACAGAAGGAATGATTAAGATTTCCTACCTTGGACAAAGCGCAAAAAAGCACTTACCTTCTTCCAAACAGAGTTACAGAGATTTACAGGCTCTCTCAGAGATTGGCGACAGCAATATCCTCAAAGGTCTTGCCCTCCTCAAATTACCTGAGAAATGGAGTAATGTCTGCTGGATATTGAAAGTAATTAGTCAGAGTAAACTCTAGGAAGAGCAATCGGAAACTCCTCTGTGCTGCGTTAACTGTGTTTGTATAGAAAAAAATGGTATGTATCTTTCATATCTTATTTCTGGCAAAGGAGCATAAATTCAGTGACTTGTCACAGAGTTGGTTTATTAATTTAAAGTTCTATGGGCCACAGTTCTAGCACACGTTGTAGGATGCTGTGTAGCACCAGGATGCTCTGAAGATGTCCACAGTGCTCTGTTGAGGATGCGTTCCTGAGGAGTCCATGATCCTGTATCTCTCCCAACTTCTGCAGACTGGCACCTCTGGGTTCTATCTCTGTATCATTCACTCTTCAGCCTTCCCCTTTTCTGTTTATGGATACTTTAAAAGATAATGCTCTTACCCAAGTGGTCCATTATGATCCTTTGCTTTAAAGATAGTTAGTTAATTATTGACCTTAACTCACTCAATTCTCAGTTTTCCATAAAAAGATCTTCGTGACTTCTATAACAGACAGAATTCCACCAACCACATAGAAACAGAACTAAATTGAGAGTGTCGCACAGTGAAGTTTGGACAGAAGATAATAAACCTAGCAGTCTTTTCATACGTAAGAGCTCCAAAAGTACCTAAAACTAATTAAAATGTTCTAATAGGAAGAAAATGTGTATTCTATTCAATCAAGACAACACTAACTTCTTGCTAGTGACTGTACATGTCAAAGGGCAAAAAAACTCAGAAGTGATAGAGTCCTGGTGTTCATTTTTTCTAGAGCTAACAAAAGTATCATGTAGTGCCTTTATCCACATAATTCCAAAGTAAGATGAGCTCAAGAATAATACCTAGATTTTAAAGATACACTTTCTGTACTCATTACTTTTATGATTTTTATTATCTAGAGTATTTGAATTCACATTGACTTTCATGCATTGAAAAGCACAGCCTCTCTTGTTTCATAAGTTCTGAGTTCATTTCTCAGAGTTACTTGTTCTGCAAATGTACCAACCCATTTCAGAGCACATACCAACTAGAATTAGCTTACTTTGCCTTTCTTTAAGATGATATAAAGAGTAAAGCTCTTTTTAATCAGTCTGTGTTTTAAGGAAATTCAGGTTGGTTGTCTTTCCCGTTGGTTGTAATCTTTCTGTTCCTCTCTCTCCTTTAATTTTTCCTGCTCAGTATCTCTTGCAAACAGTCCATTCATTACTCAATACTGTCTTGGTGGAAATTCTCTTTTCATTTTTTTTTTTATTTTAGGCAAGCAATATATACTCTATACATAGAAAAAAGATTCTTCACATTATATTCATGAGTCTTTGGCCACATTCACCTTCCTGAACCTATTCTCATTCGCTCTATGACTTGTGCCCCTCTCTAGAAAAAAGAGTACTTCTGTTTTCATGAATCTATATGCAATATTAATTTTACTTAGTGTGGTGTATTCCACTTAATGTGATGAGCTATGGTACCATCTATTTTCATATAAACAGCAGAATCTTGTTTTTGTTTATGGCTGAAAAACCATCTATTGTTTATATATTTCAAATTTTATTTTATCTATCTGTTAATATTTTATCCATCTTGATGCATTCTCTGACCTGGATATTGTGTACAGGTATGGTTTATGTGTCTTGATCTTGCTTCCCTCAAGGTTATATCAAAGAGCAGTAATAACTTTAGGTCAATGAGTCCAACCTCATGTTTTGATGAGTATTTAGTTATTGGCATTTTATTTTCCTGCTACAATAACTTTTCGTAAGGTAAGTCCTCTTTGATACAATACATTTACATAGTGAATAAACACTGTGTGTCTAATTCTGTTATACTAGTCATTTGAACAATAGGTTTGAGTAATAAACCCCAAACTGAGGTTAAATCTTTACTTGTCACACTTGTGAGGAATTCTATTAGTAACAAGAGGTCCGAAAATTCAATCTTGCTTGTATAATTTTATGTGTTGAGATTCATAGAACACTCATAAATATCTCAGTTAATTCATTATAAAGGGCTGAGCAAATACGTAGCAGGTGGGTATGTATCATTAGTTTCTACCAGCCATTTAAAGAGCACCTACCACAACTACTATCCTTTCTTGTCTTCCTTAGTTCATGAGTGAAAGCAAATTTTTAATTCATCAAGGAACTGACACCAAAAGAAGCTGTGATGTAATTTTTAAAGGAAATTGTCAAGTGACATGAATCTAAAAGCCAAACAACAATATACACAAACCAGACAAATCAAAAAGTTCAGCAAATTTTTTCCTTGATAATTGGCATTTGATATAATAAAAAATAAAAATAAATGATGCATAGTACAGAAACGTTTTTCCAACAGTGACCACCATATTCATTGATATGGTAGATATCAATGAACAGCCATGCAGAGTAGCCAACACAGGTAAGCATAGGGTGATGGGACTTTCTCCTCTTCCCCAACGGACTAGGGGCTGATCATTCTGTCTCTTCTGAGTTGTGACAAGGGCCTTTGCATTAACTCTAATGGCAAGAGTACATGGAATGATGTCAGCTTGTCAGAATTAAGCACGGGAAGTGAGGAGAGATCACTTTGACTCTTCTGTACTGGAGTTGGTTTATGAATAGACACAGAGAAGCTAAGGAAACAAAAGTGACCTGACTGCTGCTTGATGACCCTGATGTATTAAGAAACAACTTGATGTTTCTAGCTTATTGAAGGATAGGCGACAATGTCCTTTTCTCAATGCCTATTTGGCAAGCAATCATAAATTTAATTTGAGAAATATATTCAGAATGGTAAATCCAATTGGCAGTGAAACTGGGAGTGAAAATTCAATGGATTAAGAAGACAATTACTGTTAATGAGAAATATTTGAGAGTTATTACTTTAGGTATAATTTTATACTACTATGCTTATCTAAGAAAATTGTGTAAATGTAGAAAAAATTCTCCCTGCTATCAGTGCTTTGGGATATAATATGAGGTGAGAGCCATACCCAAACTGTGCAAATACATAGCTTAGGCTAATCCGGAAGTGTTTCTTTCTTCGTTCTAACTATCTCTAGGCCTGGGCCTGGAAGCATCTTAGCCTCCAAACAATCTAACCTTCCAAGCTGAGACATTCCATCTAGCTTCTCTTGGCTTCTGACTGAATTGTTCTGCAGGGCCTCATATTAATGTTGGCGATATGTTCTAATCTTCTGGCTTCTTCCCATTCTTTGGCTCCTTTTATTTTCATCTACCTGTTTCTGTAAAACTGTCCCAGTAAAACTCCCATACATACACACCACATACCTCACCTCCCTCTCCCTCTCTCTCTCTCTCTCTCTCTCTCTCTCTCTCTCTCTCTCTCTCTTCTCTTCTCTCTCTCTCTTTCTCTTTCCTTGCTCTCTTTTTCCCTCTCACTTTCTCTCTTTACCTCTCTCACTCTTTTTTCACATCTCTTTTCTGTGCTGTATCCTCGCATATCTATTTTAAGTATATAAATATTACAATGTTTATGTAAATTTACTTACTATAACTCTATTGTAAAATGGATTTTACTACCTTGTGCTGATTTTCATAGGAATTTTGGTAGGCGTCTCTTCAGCTAATGTCTAAAACTAATCCAAAATCCCTGCAGAACTGACAAAAATCTTGTAAAAAGCATTGACTATAAACTGGTACAAAATATTCTGAGTGTACATACATAAAAAGAATAAAATTCAAAGAATGATAAAAGAGGATTATATATATGAGCCACAAATGAGCAAATGTTTTATTGATGTGATTTCATAACAGGTTATAGAAACATTTTGCTGTTTAATTATGAAAAATGGAAGTACAGTTCATCTATAGATTTTAATATATAACAGTGATTTCTATAAAATTTTTATATAAACTTGTAGAAAATGGCTTTTATTCATTTGTAATATCAAAATATTTCTCCAAATATTTATAGATAGAAAAATTCACTTGTTTTTATGACACTGTTTCCAAGAAATATTGAATATTTTGGAAACTAAATTGACTACTGTTTTTCTTTTATCTGATTATCAAGGTGAGTGGTTATAGATAATTCTTAGTACTTAATTGAAAAGAATATATGGCAGAGTTTTGAAATGTCTCAGCAACTCCTGCACCATGCCTATCTGGTTGCTGCCATGTTCCCACCTTGATGATAATAGACTGAATCTCTGAACCTGTAAGCCAGACCCAATTAAATGTTGTCCTTATAAGAATTGCCTTGGTCATGGTGTCTGTTCAAAGCATTAAAACTCTAACTAAGACACCACCCTTCTAGAAAACCCAAATTTAGCACCCCCAGCATCTGTCTCAACATGGTTCCGAGTCACATGTAATTACAGCTGCTGAGACTCTGATAGCCTCTTGAGGCTTGGGTAGTACCTTCTGGAACAGGGTATAACTTACACAGACATACAGATACACATAAATTAAGGTAATAAAAAAATAAACATTTTTTTAAAATAATAAGGGGAGAAGTCAGAGATGAGCAGAAATTTAATTGAACTGAATTGTGTTTACCTGTAAAAGGTTTTATAATCATGAACTATTCAACCTAGTTTATTTGCACAGACAGTTCCTGCTGAAGAAATTGCAATGTTTCATGGAGCGATTAACTATTAATCTCTGCATCTCTGCCTCGTACTAAAACAGTAGAAGATTCTCAGTGGAGAGAAGTTTAAGCTAAACAAAATTCTAAAATTAAGCAAAACAAACTTCTGTCAAGTTTTAGCACCGAAAATTCATTAGCAAAGATCAAGATATTAGTTAGATATCACAGTGACATGTTGTCATGTCATCAGGTCATTTTTTGTTTTATTTTCTTTGTATATGGTATTAGATATTTAGGTTTTTAAATGAGTCAGTTATAAAAAGGAAGATGACTTAACATTGCACACAATTTTAGTATATCTCTGAGTTTAAATCTGTATTTAATTGCCTAATGAAGCTCACACCTATTTAAATACAAATATTAATCCCAGTTTAACAATTTTGTTTGAGCATGATAATATTTCTTTAACTGTTGCTAATGATTTTGCTAATTTTACTGAATTGTTTAAGGTCAATCAAGTAAAAGGCAAAAATAAAATAAAATGAAATGAAATAAAATCCTGAATCAAATTATATAACCTGTTGTACAATGGTCTCAGCAAAATAGTCCTTTTAGATATAATCAAGAACTTTCTAAAATTTGTTGAAAATGTAATCTGATATTTAATTGTAGGCATAAGCCAGTGATTAAAAAAAAAAAAAAATTGAACTATTGATTTCATTTTATCTGATGGAAAAATTGACTTCAGGCTGAATGGATTTATTTGAGTTAAATTAAATAATGTAATATCTATTAAAATTGGTTTGGGAATATACTCCCAGGCAGCTATACTGCTTATTCCTTCAGATAATTACCATTAGATTTCACATACACCCTGCACAGAAACCTCCTGTGGCTTCAGAGGTAAATGATTTCACTCCTGCAAGAGCAGTAAGAACCCACACTCCTGGCAAGAAGTTGTCCTTTTCTGTCTCCTTTCAGGCAGCTTGCCACAATGCAAAATGCAGAGAAGCATATAATATTGGTTTATTTTTGAACAACAGGATTCATATATATATTTTCTCCATATGTTACTTTTATATTCTCCAGTGTTACTTTTCTTTAGAGTAGCAACTACAAAAAGATTATATTAAAAATGTTTAAAGTCAAAAGAAAAAGTATTCATGATTCTAGATCTGTGGACTTGGAAAGCAATTACTTGGCACAAGTTGTAGAACTTTGCATCACAAAGCCATTGATTCAAAGCCTAAACCCATCTGTTTACTGTTGGATGTAAATAGTCTAACTGTGTGACTATTGTTTAATTCTAAATGTTTTCTACTTTGTATAAAATGTGAGAATCATATGCCCCTATTCAGACAATACAACCCTACTAAACACAACAGTATTTCAATATTTGTTCTTTGGTGATCACCATGCAATGTGTTCAGTTGTTATTATTTATGACCTAACAGCTCTTCCTATAAGATGAACAAGAATGTACCCAATGTATGGCACAGTGACTCTAATAACTCATTTGAACAAGAGCAAGGAACATATCCCTAACGTTAGAAATTGTGACTGTTTTTTGGTTGTATTCAAAGTTTATAAAAGTTATCGTTTCCTTTCTGGTTAGCTTTGTTCCAGACTAGTTATTCTACTAGAGATATTCATTTAAAACATTCCACTTCCAACTTACTAAAACCAGAATCAAATCTTTAAAACTCTTTGCCTTTTATAAGTTATGCCTTTGAGAAGGCGACTTAGCCTGCCCTAGTTAAGTTTCTAACATTTATCACTGGCTCTAAGAATTGAATTTGAATGAATGCACTTGAATAAATTATCTGTGAAATTACTTTGAAATGAATTACTGAAAATCTGGAGGCAATTTTATTATTAGTGCCATATCTCTTATAGAAGTTTAGAGACTAAAAGCCTTGAAATAAACATAGAATTCTAAAAAGATACTAAACACAAGAGATTATCATTTTTAAGTAAAATAAAGATTGCACTATAGGAACTCACAAAGACTGAGGAGCCATGCACAGAGCCTGATGGGTCTGGGCCACATGAGTCCTGAGAGAAGAAGAGGGCAAGAACCCCATGCCTGAACCAGAAGCATTTCCAATTGATATCCACTTGCAAATTAAGAATTTGATTTCCCCCATGGAATCTCACTGGGTATGCAAACCAATCCTTAAGAGCAGATCTCATACCTAGCAGTAAATGGCCAACACAGAACCAACTGGGTAGTAATTTGGGAGATTCTTTGTTTCACAGTGCTTTGTTGGGGCTCCCCCCACCTTACAGGTATACAATGCCATATTATCAACTCTGGTTTTGTGTGTCCATGGGATTTCCTCTGTGGGTGGACATATGCTTCTCTGTGTCTGACAAGTTTCCAGATATCAGGTAAACACTACTATGAAATCTCTCCCTGCATCTCTTCTTCCTCTCTTTCTCTCTCTTTTAATGCTAGTATGAGAGCTATACTTGAATTTACTTCTTATGTGTTTTTAAGAGAACAAATTTCAGGTCAGTTAAAACTGTAGTACAGTCTTTTTAAAGGCAAGCTATGAGTAGCATGTTTCCTGTTTTTGAAACCACTCAGGCTGATATGGAAGATAAAAACAACTAGGCATATGTTATTTCAAAGAATTTTATCACCCCCTTAAATAATAATGAAGATACTGCAGTATTTCATTTGCTTTATAAAAATTGCTAAGGTGCAGACACTATTGTGGATGCCAAGAAGTGCACACTGACAGGAACTTGATATAGCTGTCTCCTGACAAGCTCTGCCAGAGCCTGACAAATACAGAAGCAGATGTTCACAGCCAACCATTGAACTGATCATGGAGTCCCCAGTGAAGGAGTTAGAGAAAGGACTGAAGGAGCTGAAGGGTTTGCAACCCTTAGGAAGAACAACAATACCAACCAACTTGAATTCCCAGGGTTTAAACCATCAACCAAGAAGGGAACCATGGCTCCAGCTGCATGTGTAGCAGAGGATGGCCTTGTTGAGCATCAATGGAAGAAGAGGCCCTTGGTCCTGTGAAGGCTCGATGCCCCAGTGTAGGGGAATGCGAGGACAGGGATGCAGGAGTCGGGGGTGGGTGGGGGCACACACACCCTTATAGAACCTGGAGGAGGTGGAATGGGATAGGGAGATTGGGGGAGGGAATAGGGAAAGAGGATAACATTTGAAACGTAAATAAAGTAAATATCCAATAAAAAATTGTTAAGGAACTTCAGTTTTATTTAGACAACTGCTGTTTCACATTAAAACTATCTAGAGAAATGTTAACTTTGTGACTTAGACATTGTGCTTGCCATGCATAATATAGGAAGTTTCTCATGTTAGTGAATGCAGGCACATGTGTTATGAATATAACCATTCCTATTTCCACTTCCAAGATAATATTTCATTTCTAATTGAAGTTGAACTACCAATTCTACTTGTTCCTGGATACATTCAATCTAGATCTTCCTAAAAGTTAAAGAGAAGTTCATTTAACATTCTGTAAATATATGTATTTATAGTGTAGTGGGGATAAACTAAGCTTTCTAATTGGAATCTGGAAATTATAGTGAAGAAGTTTGCAGTTTATATTTATTGAATACAATTTCAGATATGGCCTAGAAATGTTCTCAAATGATGATATATAGCAAACACACACACACACACACACACACACACACACACATATACTCACTCACTCTTATACCCAGAGTCAGAAATACAGAAAAAAAATGAATACATATTTATTTTTCTCTAAGACCATAATGATCTTGTTTCCCTTTAGGCTCATCTTTTCATGAATATTAATTTTGATACAAGTAACTATTGCCATTTAAAATTATTTTCCCAATTTTTCTAAGACTGGTAAGTTAATGCTCTATTAAATATTTTACGAATAATTTTTTTAAAAGTATATGTCCCTGAGCACGGCAATGGACTGATGAAACCACTAGCTACCGAGGCATTGGAATCTCCCAGTTCTAAATGAAAGCTAAAAGATTTTCTTCCACCAAAACTATTCTCCTAAAGTTTCTTGGTAAAGAATTTGCATGAGAATATCAAGGCTCATCTTTCAGTTATCTTAGTATGAATTCCAATGTGTATTTTTATTAGAATAAAAACTTTAGACTCATATCACCATGTACTAATTTATTTGTATGTGTATATTGTTTGGTAGTGTTGAATTGCTACAGGCTGGGGTTTCTTCTTACAGGGATCCCTTGTACCGCGGGACAATGAGTTCTGGCCAAGTGTGCTCGGGATTTGGCTGTGACAGACAGACACAACACAAGAAGTGTAGGATCTGAATGTATTTCTTAAAAATGGCATCAGACTTTTACAGTCATTGCAAAAGAGAAATGAAAAGTCTGGCAGCTCAGTAGTCGAGGTACATCTGAGGCCATCTAAAACACACTGGGTCTAAAACAGCAGCCATCTCCTCTGGGCTCTGGGCTCGAATCCTCAATGCTGACTCTAGAATGCTGAATGCTGACTTTCGCTGACTCTCTCTCTCTCTGTCTCTCTCTTTCTGTCTCTCTCTCTCTCTGTCTCTCTGTCTCTCTGTCTCTCTCTCTCTCTCTCTCTCTCTCTCTCTCTCTCTCTCACACACACACACACACACACACACACACACACACACACACACACAC
>JADRCC010166753.1:0-51247 GCA_019843855.1 Hylomyscus alleni | reverse complement strand
AGAGAGAGAGAGAGAGAGAGAGAGAGAGAGAGAGAGAGAGAGAGAGACATACCAAGCAAAGACAAGACCAGATATCAGCACTGAGAATTGCAACCATCCTAAATCCAGATGCCTAGAAGCCAGCAAAAGAGCACAAATCAATAACATCTAGGACAGTATGTCTCCACTAAAGCCTGCACTATTACCACAGTAGACCCTGAGAAATGTAATAGAGTTGAAGCACAAGACAATGATTTCCAAGTAGCCTTTATGAATATGTTTGTGTTGCCTAGCTCTATGTAAACTGGATACAAACTGAAGTCATCTGAGAGGAGAGAACCTTGGATAAGAAAGTACCTCCATGAGATTGGCCTATAGGTAAGCATGAAGGGAATTTTCTTAATTACTAATTGATAGTGGAGAATCTGGTCCATTTGAGTGGTGCCATCTTTGGTCTGGTAGTCCTGCCTTCTATAAGAAAGGAGGCTGAGCAAGCCATGAAGAGCAAGCTAGTACAGCAGTCCTCCATCACTTCTGCATCAGCTCCTGCCTCTAGAGTTCTTGCCCTAACTTCTTTTGATAATGAATAGTGATATAGAATTGTGAGCCAAATAAACCTTTCCTCCACAAGTTGCACAAGCAGTGTCATTAAATGGAGATGGTAAAATGGAAATGGAAATGGGAATGGAAAATAACTGCTCAAGAAAGGAAAATGGAAATAGAACTAATAAAGAAAACCCAATCTGGGGAAAATCTGGAAATTAAAAAAATTAGGAAATCAAACAGAAATCTTAGAGGTAAGCTTGTATTCAATAGAATACAAGAGATGGAAGAGGGAATCATAGTCATTGAAGACAAAATAGAAGAAATGAATACTGAATGTCCAGTCAAAGAAAATGTTAAATAAAATAATCCAGAAACAAAACATTCAGGGAATCTATGATAAGAACAAATCTACAAACAATAGAAATAGAGGAGGAACAGATCCCAGGTCAAAGATACAGAAAATATTTTCAAAAGAAAATCATAGAAAAAATTTTCTGACCTAAAGAAGGAAGTGCCCAACATGGTATAAGAAGCATAATTAACACCAAATAAACTGGACCAGAAAAGAAATTTCCTGATACATAATCAAAACACTAACAGTAGAACAAGGAAAGAATATCAAAAGCTGCAATTGAGAAAGACCAAATAACATGCAAATCCACACTTATCAAAATAAGGCCTCACTTGTCAGTGGAGACTTTAAAAGTCTCAAGAACCTAGATTCTTTTGCAATTCTACAAATTGCAAAAGACCACACATTCAAGTCCAGAGTACCTATATCCAGCAAAACTTTCAATCAAAATAGATGAAGAGAGAAAGGCATTCCATGATAAAAACCAGATTTAAGCTGTATCAGTCTACAAATCCAGCCTTACAGAAGGCACTAGAAGGAAAATTTGAACTTGAGGAGGCTCACTACACCCAGGGAAACATATGGAAAAGAACATCCATACTACAACAAAATAACATGAAGAAACAGCTCTTTGATAATTCTCAACATGGCTTCTAGCCTCCAATAAAAAGACACAGACAAACAAGGTAGACTGGATCTAATATATAGGATCTAATATATATATATACATATATATATGTGTGTGTGTGTGTATGTATGTGTATACATATATATATACACATACATATATATTATATTTATAGTTTTCTCTATATAAATATTACATATACATATATTAGAACACTGATAGCACAGCACTAAGAACAAATAATAAACTGGATCTTATGAAATTCAAACGCTTCTGCAAGGCAAAGGACACAATCATTTGCACAAAGCAGCAGGTACAGAATGGGAAGACAATGAAAACATTTTTGTAAAATTTCAAAATAAGGAAAAACTAGTATTTAAGAGTATTATGGAGTACAAAATATTGATGATGATGATGATGATGATGATGATGGTGATAGTGTTGGTGATGACAGTGATGATGATGACAATGATGGAAGCTTCATAATAGAATGAAAATTTCGGGAAAATTATTCTCACTGAAATGTGAGGTCAAGAAACAAGTGCTGAATTTTAGCAGTATTGTGTGATAGCTTACAGGAGGCAGTGAAGGCAACTGTAATGTGCTGAAGCATCATTGCTCCATGCCCATCATTTATGTTAATGGAGTGGTCCTATATGTGCACAGGATTGAGCAAATGTATAATGGCATGTATGTGTATTTACATTATTACTCGGAGTAATTTTCAGTGACTTGAACATACTTTGTGTGACCACACATTCTTCCCTTCTTTCCTCCTAACTCCTTGAAGGTACCAATCTCTTTTCTAGCTCTTTTTGCCATTTTTAGAATGTTATGTAACTAAAATAGATGACTTGTGTACTGGCTAGTTTTGTGTGTCAACTTGACACAGGTTGGAGTTATCACAGAGAAGTGAGCTTCAGTTAGGGAAGTGCCTCCATGAGATCCAGCTGTGGAGCATTTTCTCAATTAGTGATCAAAGAGGTAGGGCTCCTTGTGGGTGGTGCCATCCCTGGGCTAGAAGTCTTGGGTTCTATAAGAGAGCAGGCTGAGCAAGCCAGGAGAAGCAAGCCAGTAAGAAACATCTCTCCATGGCCTCTGGGTCAGCTCCTGCTTCTGACCTGCTTGAGTTCCAGTTCTGACTTCCTCTGGTGATCAACAGCAACATGGAAGTAAGCTGAATAAACCCTTTCCTCCCCAACTTGTTTCTTGGTCATGATGTTTGTGCAGGAATAGAAACCCTGACTAAGACAAAATTGGTAACAGGAGTGGGGTATTCCTGTGACACCTGACCATGTTTTGGGGAGGATTGTGAAAGAACATTGGAACTTTGAGCTAGAAGAGCCCCTGCATGTTAAGAACTTTGTGGGATGTTCTGTAGGAGCTTGGAAGATCATGTTGAGAACAGTGCAGAGATGGAGGTCTGACTTGTGAAATTTCAGATGGAAGATTAAAGACTCTTATCAGGACCATGTTGTTTTGATTGTGAAGATTCTGTGGTTCTGGTTAGCGGGGGCTGAAGTATCAGCTGTGATTAACAAGATACCAGAACTACTAAAGTGAAAACTTTGCATTACTGGGGCTATTAATGCTGTTTAGCTGGAGCTAAGAAATTAGCGGTGATTAAGAAGAGACCAGCATCATTGAGGTGACATCTTCTGGGAAGTGTTTTCTGAGAGAATAAAGAGGCTATGTTCCAGAGATAGCCAAGGTGGTACCTTGTGCTGCAGCAGGACTTGGTAATGTGTAAGAGTCACCCAGGTGGTACTGGTTTTGACAGCATGAAGGGGTCAGGAAGAGCAGCTGAGGCTCAGCACAGTGAGAGGCCATGGAAGGCCATAAGTGAAGGTGCAGCCTCAGTTTGCAATTGATGGACCAAGACTGAAGGTGTCATGCAAAGGAGTTGAGGCTTTGCACCGTGAAGACAGTCTATGAGAGACTATTGGTAAAGCCTAGTTATAGCAGTGTTTTGGGAATGCCAGTACCATGCAATGATTACGAAGGACAGCAGCAGCAATGGAGTACAGGCTTCTGGAGCCCAGAAGACAAGATGTATGCTACAAAAGGCAGAGCTGGAGAAGTGACCAAAGCCCTTAGAGGAGCCCAGATCGTGAGTTGGAGCCCAGACATTGGTTTGCTTTTGATTGTGACTGTGCCCTGATACTTTTCCCTCTTGAAGGAAGAAAGTATTTTAGTGGAGCCCACAGTTAAGAGACTAAATTTTAAAAGATATTGGACATTTCAAATTGATTGAACTTTTAATATGTAAAGACTGTGGGACTTTAGATCTTCGGGATGAATAAGAAATAAGGGTTGAGGCTTAATAGTGATGTGTTTGTGTGTCAAGTTGACAAGGGGTGAATTGTACTGGCTGGTTTTGTGTGTCAACTTGACACAGGCTGGAGTTATCACAGAGAAGTGAACTTCAGTTGTGGAAGTGCCTCCATGAGATCCAGCTGTGGAGCATTTTCTCAATTAGTGATCAAGTGGGTAGAGCTCCTTGTGGGTGGTGCCATCCCTGGGCTGGAAGTCTTGGGTTCTGTAAGAGATCAGGCTGAGCAAGCCAGGAGAAGCAAGCCAGTAAGGAACATCTCTCCATGGCCTCTGGGTCAGCTCCTGCTTCTGACCTGCTTGAGTTCCAGTCCTGACTGACTTCCTTTGTGATAAACAGCAATGTGGAAATGTAAGCTGAATAAACCCTTTCCTCCCCAACTTGTTTCTTGGTCATGATGTTTGTGCAGGAATAGAAACCCTGACTAAGACAACTTGTAAAACTTTAAAGACTGACTTCTTCCAATAGAAATATCCTTCCTATCATCTGGATACACCACAGTGTATTTACTTGCTTAAATACTGAATGACACCCTGATGTCTCTAAATTCTAGCAATTAAGAACAAAACTCCTATGTATACTTGGGCTTTATATGGCCTTGTACAAATAACAAGGAATATAATCTGGCAAGCATTTGGTTCTGTAAGAAACAACCAAGCTATCATTCAAAGAAGCTAAATATCATGTTGTATCTTCAGAAAGGTGACTTAGAGCTCTTGTTACTGTCCATAACATGCCATTTGTATTGTCAGATTTTAGATTTGAGCATCCTAATTGACATGTTGTGGTGTCTTATTGTTTTAATATGTATTTCCCTGATGGCATATGTACATGCTATTCAGCTTCCTGTTCCTGTGATAAAATATTTGAGAGGAACCAACGTAGAGAGAAATAGGTTATTAGTAACTTCAGATTTCATTTGAGCTCCAATTTCCTATACCTTCTTGAAGAGAATTAAAATGAGCCACATTGGCTCGTTATTACCTTTCCAGAGGCTGAATCTCTGTCCTCTGTCTCTTAAGTCCTACTGACACTCTGACTTATTGTGACCACGAATGTGTGTCAGAAGTAATGTCATACCCCTTCAGCATTAAATGTTAATGTGCTTTGACAATTAACATTTATACTCTGATGAAATGTCTTGAAAGAAAATCAGTCAAAGCTACTGGAAAATGAGATGAACCACTAAGGACTAGCAGATGCTGATATAACCAGCTCTAGCCTTCATGTCTGAAAGAGGTCATTTTCTACCTTAAAAGACCTAGTTTTAACTACTGGAAGTAGCCATCCAGCTCCTTGCCTTTTTTTGGTTTTGGTTGCTTTTATGCTGCCTCAGCAGAATTGAGTAATTGTAACAGTAAGTAGCTTACAGGACCTATTGTTCCTCTCCAGTTTTGTTGTTGTTTGTTTGTTTGCTTGATATGATTTGGTTTTTTACAGAAAAAAAAGTTAGTGGCTGACAATCGTTTTAAGCCATTAGCTTTATTTCCATTTAGGCAGCAATATATAATCTGTGTATCTATGTATTCTCAGGCTTAAATCTATTCCTTCTTGCTTTCCAGATCCAACAATGTTATTCCTATTTATTTGTTTATCTAAATAGAAACATTAGAAAACATGCAACCATTTGTTTATTATCTTCCATGGGTATTACATTTATCAACAAATCTTATTAAATATGTATTTAGCTTGTCAAACATAACTTTATACAATATGCACCCTCAATATCCCATAAATTGCATCTTTCCTAGACACAGTTGTCTCCTTTACTTATCATTATTTGATAGTGGACAGTAATAAATTAGACATAGTCTTTGTAATCAGTAATATAATAGTATAATAAAAGAAGACTAGTTATAATACCGGTTGTTAAAAGCTATTTCTTGAAGAAACAAATAATTTTCTATAACTTAATAATATTATAGAAAAAATCAAATACCATTGATTTAGAACTGGTAGAGTGGATATTTCATGTCAAAGGAGCCCTAGGCCTGGACAACAATCCTCTATACCTATCCCACATACCATGGAACTCTCTTTCTCTCACATCATATAAAAGTTTTCTGTTCAGAATTATGTAGCCCTACACTCCTGGTTTAGGAAAGGAAGCACATGTTGTATAGCAGCCCAGCTCTGAATGCCCATCTCTTAATTACTTCCTAGCTATTTCCAACCTGCCACAACATTTTCTCTTCTCTACCAACATTCTTTACTGATGACAAATGCAAAATTAACAAAGGAAGTCCACTTACCCAGATTTCTTTTTTTATTAATTAATATACTTTTTTCTTTTTAATGAACAAACAAAAAACAACAAGAACAAACCCCTGTTGCCTCCCTTCTCCCCATGCCTGCCACCCCGCCCTCTCCCATTTATCAGCCCTATCATTCCTATCATTGTTTGTTTGCTTGATATGATTTGTTTTTTTACAGAAAAAAAAGTTAGTGGCTGACAATCATTTTAAGCCATTAGCTTTATTTCCATTTAGGCAGCAATATATACAGAACCTTCACAGGGTCAAGGGACTCTCCTCCCATTGATGACCGACTTTGCAATCCTCTACTATACACATGTTGCCAGAACAATCAGTCCCACCATATATAGTCCTTGGTTGGTGGTTGAGTCCTGGGAGCTCTGAGGACATTGGTCAGTCCATATTGTTCTTTGTCCCAAGAGGGTGCAAACCCTTCAACTCCATTGGTTCCCTCTCTAACTCCTTCACTGGGGACCCTGCACTCAGTTCAATGGATGGCTGTGAGCCTCTACCTCTGTATTAGTCAGGTACTGTCAGAGTCTCTCAGGAGACAGCTGTATCAGGCTGGAGGAGTGCCCTTCCTTCAGTCTCTGCTCCATAGTTAGTCTCTGCAACTCCTTGCATGGGTATTCTGTTCCCCCCTTTCAAGAAGGAATGAAATATCTTCCTTTTTCTTGAGTTTCTTGAGGTTTGTGGGTTGTACTTTATGTATTCCGAACTTATGGGCTAATAACCACTTATCAGAGAGTGCATACCATGTGTGTTCTTTTGGGATTGGGTTACCTCACTCAGGATGACATTCTCCAGATCCATCCATTTCCATAAGAATTTCATAAATTCATTGTTTTTAATAGCTGAGTAGTACTCCATTGTGTAGATGTACCATAATTTCTGTATCCATTCCTCTGCTGAAGGACATCTGGGTTGTTTCCAGTTTCTGGCTATTATAAATAAGGCTGCTATGAACATGGTGGAGCATGTGTCCTTATTACATGTTGGAGCATCTTCTGGGTATATGCCCAGGAGTGGTATAGCTGGGTCCTCCGGTAGAACTATGTCCAATTTCCGGAGGAACCACCAAACTGATTTCCAGAGTGGTTGTACCAGCTTGAAATCCCACCAGCAATGAAGTAGTGTTCCTCTTTCTCCAGAACCTCTCCAGCATCTGCTATCACCTGAGTTTTTTATTCTAGCCAATCTGACTGGTGTGAGGTGAAATCTCAGAGTTGTTTTGATTTGCATTTCCCTGATGACTAAGGATGTTGAGCATTTCTTTAGGTGCTTCTCAGCCATTCGGTATTCATCAGTTGATAATCTTACCCAGATTTCATTGCAGGAATATCAACAATATGAAAGTTTGGGCCAGTATCTTCTCGCCCAAACTTACCAGTACAGTAGAAATGCTTGCTGATGTAAATTACCTAGATGGATTCTAGGAAACAGAAATCAAAAGAACAATCATAAACTTCCTCAAATAATTCAAGAATTTAAAAGAATCAGCTCAATAAAATCAGGATAAAAATGCTTAAGGAGTCCTTCCGGTCTCTCTGGGCTGGTGTCCTGATCAGATCTTGGGCACAAGCTCCACAGCCAGTCCCACAACACCCAGAGGAAGCTCCACTCCCAGGGGCTCTAACAAGCTCAGGATCAGAGGTGAAGAGGACACAACATCTGTCCCAACACGGGGAGTAACTGGGACCAGCAGGAACCAGGCACACAGGAACTCCACCAACCCAGTGGCTCAGGTTCCTTCCGGTCTGTCTGGGCTGGTGTCCTGAACTGACCTTGGGCATAAACTCTGCAGCCAGTCCCAAAACACCCAGAGGAAGCTGCGCTCCCAGGTGCTGTAACAAGCCCAGGATCACAGGATCCCAGAATCACAGGATCCCAGAGACAGCTTGACTCTGAGGAGTTCTGACACAACCAGGATCAGAGGAAGAACAGGCCCCAGCCAGATTTAGCAGAGGCAGGTAGAACTAGAGATAACCAGATGGCAAGGGGCAAGTGTAAGAAAAAAAACAACACAAACCAAGGTTACTTGACATCATCAGAACCCAATCCTCCCACCATAGCAAGTCCTGGACAAACCATCACACTGGAAAAGTAAAACTCATATCCAAAATCATGTTTCATGATGATGATAGAGGACATTAAGAAGGACATAAATAACTCCCTTAAAGTAATACAGGAGAACACAGGTAAATAGCTAGAAGCTCTTAAAGAGGAAACACAAAAATCCCTTAAAGAACTACAGGAAAGCACAATAAAACAGGTGAAGGAAATGAACAAAATCATCCAGGATCTAAAAATGGAAATAGTAACAATAAAGAAATCACAAAGGGAGACAACCCTGGAGATACAAAACCTAAGAAGATCAGGAGTCATAGATGCAAGCATCACCAACAGAATATAAGAGATAGAAGAGAAAATCTCAGGGGCAGAAGATACCATAGAAAACATTGACACAACAGTCAAAGAAAATGCAAAAAGCAAAAAGATCCTAACCCAAAACATCCAGGAAATCCAGGACACAATGAGAAGATCAAATCTAAGGATAATAGGTATAGAAGAGAGTGAAGACTCCCAACTTAAAGGACCAGTAAATATCCTCAACAAAATTATAGAAGAAAACTTCCCTAACCTAAAGAAAGAGATGCCCATGAACATACAAGAAGCCTACAGAACTCCAAATAGACTAGACCAGAAAAGAAATTCCTCCCATCACATAATAATCAAAACACCAAATGCACTAAACAAAGAAAGAATTTTAAAAGCAGTAAGGGAAAAAGGTCAAGTAACCTATAAAGGCAGGCCTATCAGAATTACACCAGACTTCTCACCAGAGACTATGAAAACTAGAAGATCCTGGGCAGATGTCATACAGACCCAAAAGAACACAAATGCCAGCCCAGGCTACTATACCCAGCAAAACTCTCAATTGCCATAAATGGAGAAAACAAGATATCCCATGACAAAACAAAATTTGCACAATATCTTTCCACAAATTCAGCCCTACAAAGGATAGTAGATGGAAAACATCAACATAAGGAGCAAAACTACATCCTAGAAAAAGCAAGAAAGTAATCTTTCAACAAGTCCACACAAACCTAATTCCACCTCTTACAACAAAAACAACAGGAAGTGACAATTACTTTTTCTTAATATCTTAATATGAAAATTAATATTACCAACATATCTTAATTGAATGAAATCCAAAAATATGAGGAATTAGAAATTTGTTGATTGTCATCCAATGGTCTCTCTAGTTTGATAATTGAGAAATAGGTCCAATTTTTTACAATCTATATACACTTTCAGCTTGTTTGTTTTCGACAGTGTCTTGCTGTGTACAACATAAAGGTCTTGAAATCTTGCTTCTCCTATCTCAACCTCTCTGTTAGTATTATTGTTTATTTCATGTTTTTTACACTATACTATGATTTTCAGAAGAGCTCATATATTTCAAAAGTATTTATATACCCAAAAGAAACATAGACAATTAACTTGGGAGGTGACTTGTAAGAGAACAACAAAGAGTGAGACTGAATGCTTTGCTTGATGTTTGTAACTCTTGTATTAAGTTTGAAGAAGACGACTTTATAAGTTATTCTTTCTCTGAGATGAATGCTTTTCCAAATTATCACAGCTAATGAACCAAATTCTTACCCTCACCTAATGTCTGTGCCACCCTCCAAGCAGAACCATTGCTCATTGAAACAGTTGGTGAATGACTTCACGGATAGACCATCTTAATACACACACCATTTCTTAAATGAATGTCACCTGTTCTCTGTGGGTTGAGAATAAAGTCACTCACTCAAATCAAATAGCTTTGACCATAGCAGGAAGACTGAATCCAAAAATTGTGCCTACATTTCATTCCTTGGCACAGCAAAACTATCAACTCTCAGTTTAGCTAAGATGGAGGTAAAATCCTTTGGTGATATGAGAGTCATTGAAGTACAGCCTTATTACAATGAAATCCAATGTCTAAAAATTGTTCTTATTTTGGGCTTGTTCCACAGTAAGAGCCAAGATTTTAAGCTCTACTAAATAAAAAACGAACAAACAAACACAAAGACTTTATATATTTACGTTCATTAAGAAAATACTAGTAGTGATGTATTATTTTGAAATATACAGTTAATATGTTTGGAGTTATTTAAAATTTGTATTGAGAAAAACGTATGTATTTTCAGTATTGCTGTAGACAAGCATCTACATAAGACTGTTAAATTGATTGTTATTTTATAACAATCAATAAACAACTTTTATAATGCTCATTTTTATTGTTATAGTATTTTATAAATTTTAAAGAATATGACAAAAAAGATATTGTGGGTATTGAAGGGGGGTCTCTAGGAGGAGTTAGGGTACAAAATGGAAACAAGAATGTGATTTAATTCTATTTATTTAAAATACATTTTTGAATGTTAACAAATTCAGATAAATTGAAATCATGTAACTTTTCTCATCATAATGCAATACAAGTTAAAAAAAATGCTTAAGGAGAATAAATACTTGAGTTATGCCCAAGAAAATAATAGCAGAGAATGACACCCAAATCTAAAATCTGAGAATACCAAATGGGAGTTTGATGTAGAGTAACAAGAACTTTCTTTTCTTTCTTTGTTTTTTTTTTTTTAATTTTTTATTGGATATTTTCTTTATTTACATTTCAAATGTTACTCCCTTTCCTGGTTTCTCCCCTCGCCCTGCTTTTATGAGGGTGTCCTCCACCCATCCACCCATTCCCACCTCCCCATCTATCTAGCCTTCATAGGACCAAATTTCCCATCTATCTAGCCTTCATAGGACCAAGGACCTCTCTTCTCACTGATGCCTGAGAAGGCCATTCTCTGCTACATATGCGACTAGAGTCATGAGTCCCTCAATGTGTAATCCTTGGTTGGTGGTTTAATTCCTGGGAACTCTGGAGGGTCTGGTTGGTTGATATTGTTGTTCTTCCTATGGGGTTGCAAACCACTTCAGCTCCTTCAGTTCTTTTTCTAACTCCTCCATTTGGGACCCTGTGCTCATTCCAATGGTTGGCTTCGAGCATATTCCTCTGTATTTGTAAGGCTCTGGTAGAACCTCTCAGGAGACAGCTATATCAGTTTCCTTTCAGCAAGCACTTCTTGACATCCATAATAGTGTCTGTATTTTGTGACTGTATATGGGAAGGATTCCCAGGTGTGGCAGTCTCTAGATTGTCCTTCTTTCAGTATCTGCTCCATACTTTGTCTCAGCAACTCCTTCCATGGGTATTTTGATCCCCCTTCTAAGAAGGATCAAAATATCCACACTTTGGACTTCCTTCTTGAGTTTTGTGTGGATTGTGGATTGTATCTTGGGTATTCCAATCTTCTAGGTTAATATCCACTTATCAGTGAGTGCATGCCATGTGTGTTCGTTTGTGATTGGGTTACCTTACTCGGGATGATATTTTCTAGTTCCATCCATTTCCGTATGATTTTTATGAGGTCATTATTTTAATAGGTGAGTAGTACACCATTATGTAAATGTTCCACATTTTCTGTATTCATTCCTCTGTTGAGGGACATCTGGGTTCTTTCCAGCTTCTGGTTATTATGCAATGAACATAGTGCAGCATGTTTCCTAATTACATGTTGGAGAATCTTTTAGATATATGCCCAGGAGTGATATAGCTGGTTCCTCAGGTAATACTATGTCCAGTTTTCTGAGGAACCACGACTGATTTCCAGAGTGGTTGTACCAACTTGCAATACCACCAACAATGGAGTAATGTTTCTCTTTCTCCACATCCTCACCAGCATCTGCTGTCACCTGAGTTTTTTATCTTAGCCAATCTGACTTTTGTGAGGTGGAATCTCAGGGTTGTTTTGATTTGCATTTCCCTGATGACAAAGGGTGTTGAACATTTCTTTAGGTACTTCTTGGCCATTCCATGTTCCTCAGTTGAAAATTCTTTGTTTAGCTCTGTACCCAATTTCTTTTTTTTTTGTTCTTATAGGAATTTTCAGATTCACATTTTATTTTTTATTAGATATTTTCTTTATTTACGTTATATGATATCTCCTTTCTCAGTTTCTCCTCTGAAAAAAAGAAAAAATAAAATAACCAACTCTCTCCCACTTCCTGGTCCTGGCATTTTCCTACACTGGGGCATAGAACCTTCACAGGGCCAAGGGCCTCTCCTCCCATTGATGACCGACTAGGCTATCTTCTGCTACATATGCTGCATTATTTGATTCTCTGGAGTCTAACTTCTTGAGTTCTTTGTATATATTGGATATAAGCCCTCTAGGATTGATAAAGATCTTTTCCCAAAGTGTTGGTTGCTGTTTTGTCCTATTGACAGTGTCCTTTGCCTTACAGAAGCTTTGCAGTTTTATGAGGTCCCATTTGTCGATTCTTGATTTTAGAACATAAGCTATTGGTGTTCTGTTCAGGAAAATTTCCCCTGTGCCCATGTGCTCGAGCCTCTTATCCACTTTCTTTTCTATAAGTTTCAGTGTATCTGGTTTTACGTGGAGGTCTTTGATCCACTTGGACTTGAGCTTTGTGCGAGATAAGAATGGATCAATTTGCATTTTTCTACATGCTGACCTCCAGTTGAGCCAGCATCATTTGTTGAAAATGCTGTCTTTTTTCCACTGTATGGTTTTAGCTCCTTTGTTAAGATTAAGTAAACTTAGGTGTGTGGGTTCATTTCTGGGTCTTCGATTCTATTCCATTGTTCATCCTGTCTGTCTCTATACCAATACCATATAGTTTTTATCAGTACTGCTCTGTAATACAGCTTGAGGTCAGGGATGGTGATTCTGCCAGAAGTTCTTTTATTGTTGAGAATAGTTTTCGCTACTCTGGGATTTTTGTTATTCCAAATGAATTTGAAAATTGTCCTTTCTAACTCTATGAACAATTGAGTTGGAATTTTGATTTGAATTGCATTGAATCTGTAGATTGCTTTAGGCAAGATGGCCATTTTTAATATATTAATCTTGTCAATCCACGAGCATGCAACATCTTTTCATATTCTGAGATCTTCTTCAATTTCTTTCTTCAGAGACTTAAAGTTCTTGACATATAGATCTTTTTCTTCCTTGGTTAGAGTCACACCAAGGTATTTTATATTATTTGTGACTATTGTGAAGGGTGTCATTTCCCTAATTTCTTTTTTTTCTTTTTTTACTAGATGTTTTCTTTATTTACATTGCAAATTTTATCCCCTCCCAAAACTCCCCTATCTCGTCCCCCCTTCTTCCTGCTTCCCTGTCCTGGCATTCCCCTACAATGGGGCATCAAGCCTTCAGGAGACCAAGGGCTACCACTCTCATTGATGGGCCCACAAGGCCATCATCTGCAGCATATGCAGCTGGAGCCACGGGCCCCTAATCTCTTTCTCAGCCTGTATATTCTTTGAGTAGAGGAAGGCCAATGATTTGTTTGACTTCATTTTATATCAAGGCACTTTGATGAAGTTGTTTATCAGGTTTAGTAGTTCCCTGGTGGAATTTCTGGGGTCACTTAAGTATACTATCATAACATCTGCAAATAGTGACATTTTGACTTCTTCCTTTCCAATTTGTATCCTTTTGACCTCCTTTTATTTTCTAATTGCTCTAGCAAGGATTTCAAGTACTATATTGAATAGGTAGGGAGAAAGTGGGCAGTCTCTGATTTTAGTAGGATTGCTTCAAGTTTCTTTCCATTTAGTTTGATCTTGGCTACTGGTTTGCTGTTTATTGCTTTTACTACATTTAGGTATGGGCCTTAAATTCCTGAGCTTTCCAAGACTTTTAACATGAAGGGATGATGAATTTTGTCAAAGACTTTTTCAGCATCTAATGAAATGATCATGTGGATTTTTTCTTTCAGTTTGTTTATGTAGTAGATTACATTGATGGATTTCCGTATATTGAACCATTCCTGCATCCCTGAGATGAAGCTTACTTGATCATGATGGATGATCATTTTGATGTGTTCTTGGATTTGATTTGCGAGAATTTTGTTGAGTATTTTTGCATCAGTATTTATAAGGGAAATTGGTCTGAAGTTCTCTTTCTTTGTTGATCTTTGTGTGATTTAGGTATAAATGTAATTGTGGCTTCATAGAATGAATTGTGTAGTGTTCCTTCTGTTTCTATTTTGTGGAATATTTTGAAGAGTATTGGTATTAGGTCTTCCTTGAAGGTCTGATAGAACTCTGCTCTAAACCCAACTGGTCCTGGACTTTTTTGGTTGGGAGACTATTAATGACTTTCTGTTTCTTTAGGGGATATGAGACTGTTCAAATGGTTTATCTGATTTAACTTTGCTACCTGGTATTTGTCTAGAAAATTGTCCATCTCATCCAGATTTTCCAGTTTTGTTGAGTATAGGAATTTGTAGTAGGATCTGATGATTTTTTGAATTTCCTTGGTTTCTGTTATATCTCCCTTTTCATTTCTGATTTTATTAATTTGGATGCTATCTCTGTACCCTCTGGTTAGTCTGGCTAGGGGTTTATCTATCTTGTTGATTTTCTAAAAGAACCAACTCCTGATTTTTTGTTGATTCTTTGTATAGTTCTTTCTGTTTCTATTTGGTTTCAGCCCTGAGTTTATTTCCTGCCTTCTACTCCTCATGGATGTATTTGCTTCTTTTTGTTCTAGAGCTTTAAGGTGTGCTGTCAAGCTGCTAGTGTATGCTATCTCCAGTTTCTTTTTGGAGGTACTTAGAGCTATGAGTTTTCCTCTTACCAGTGCTTTCATTGTGTCCCATAAGTTTTGGTATGATATGTCTTCATTTTCATTAAATTCTAAAAAGTCTTTAATTTCTTTATTTCTTCCTTGACCAAGTTATCATTGAGAAGAGCATTGTTCAACTTCCATGTGTATGTGGGCTTTCCATTTTTTGTTGTTGTTATTGAAAACCAGCCTTAGTCTGTAGTGATCTGATAGGAACAGACTGGATACATAAACAAGACCCAGCATTTTGCTGCATATAGGAAATCCACCTCAGTGACAAAGATAGACACTACCTCAGAGTAAAAGGCTAGAAAACAATTTTCCAAGCAAATGGTCCCAAGAAACAAACTGGAGTAGCCATTCTAATATTGAATAAATCGACTGTCAACCAAAAGTTATTGAAAAAATCTAAGGAAAGACACTTCATACTTATCAAAGGAAAAAAATCTACCAGGATGAACTCTCAATTCTGAACATCTATGCTACAAATGAAAAGGGCACTCACATTTCTAAAAGAGACTTTAGTAAATCTCAAAGCACATATCACATCCCACACAATAATAGTAGGAGACGTCAACACTCCACTCTCAGTAATGGACAGATCATGGAAACCAAGACTAAAAAGAGACACAGTGAAACTCAGAGAAGTTATGAAACAAATGTATCTAACAGATATTTATAGAACATTTCATCCTAAAACAAAAGAGTAACAAGAACTTTTAATCACATTTTTAGGACACAACACAACAACCTTTCCCCTTTAAAAAAATTATCAAGGCCATATGGATTCACAGAAGATTTTACTGGACTTACAATGGTCTACAGCCAGCCCTTCTTTAACTATTCAAATATTAAAATAAAACCAGAAAGAACATTCCCAAACTCCTTCTGTGATGCTAGTGTCAATCTGAAACACAAAACAAATACAGACACAACAACTACAGTCCAAATTCTCTGATGAATACAGATTTTAAATTTTTCAATAAAATACTTGAAAATGAATACAGACATACATCAAAATATTATCTACCATGATCAAACTGGCTTTATTTCTGAAATACAAATGTAGTTCAACATACATAAACAAATAACTCTAATAAGCCATATAAATAAATGTAAACACAAAAATCACATGATCATCTTGAGAGATGTAGAAAAAGTCTTTGGAAAAATCCAACATGCCTTCATGATAAAAGTCCAAAAGCATGTGGAGCTACAGGGAACAGGCCTCAACATAGTAAAAGCTGTATTTGAGAAACAGAGCTATAATCATCCTAAATGGAGAAAAACTTGAAGTAATCCCACTGAAGCCAGGAACCAGACATAGCTATCCACTATCTCTGCTCCTCTTCAATATTATACTTGAAGCAACAGCTAAAGCAATAAGGCAAGAAAAAGAAATCAAGGAATACAAGTAGAGTAAGAAGAAATTAATCTATCCCTATTTGCAGATGACATAATATATACTACTGAACTTCAGGTCTACCAAAAAAACTTCTAGAAATGACAAGCAAATTCAACAATGTGACAATATTCATAAACTTGCATATTCAATAGCTTTTCTATATGCCAACAACAAACACACAGAAAAATATCATGAACACATTCTGATCACAATAGGATCAAAGTAAATAAAATATCTGGAAATAAGCTTATCCAAGAAAGTAAAAGACTTCTACAATGAAACCTTTAAAACTCTAAAAAATGAAAATAAAGACACTAAAAATATGAAAAATATCTCATACTCATATTTGGTAGAATTACTATTGTAAAAAGAGCCATTTTCCAACAGCTGTTTATAAATTCTATGTAATACCAATAAAAATATAAAAATTTAACTTCTCTTGCTGTTTTCTTTTAAAAATATTTTTATTAATCCTATGAAAATTTCATAATATGTATCACGCATTTTAATAGCTTACTGCTTTCTGTAATAAAGGCAACTTTAAAGTCTGCTAATAAACTTACAAATCCATAAGAATTCTAATAAAAATGTTTGCACAAGGGGGGACATTGTCCTTCTTCCAAGAGACATTCCCTATACTTAAAGTATTGTCAGTGAACACAGAGAATATGTTCATTTTCTACAAAATAATTAAGAGGCAAGAAAGAAGTAACAAAAAAGTATGATAATAAACTGATAATCATTTCTTAGAGATACCATATTAAATCTCAACTGATCTAGTCAACTATTTGCCTTTGTTAATGGTGTTTTCAAGTTTTGGAGGCTTAATATTTATTCTATTTTTACTATATTTGTGTACTATGGTTTGGCTTCTTAAACAATGATGGCAGGGATATATGACAGTAGGTATATACTTAAGGAAAATATTGGTACATTATTACATGTAAGGGCTCCCTCTCTGCCACAGTAAGTTTGTGTGGAAGAATCATGCACATCAGATATTATGAAGCTATGTTGTTCTTGTAGTCAAGAGCCTAAAATGGCTATCAGCTGAGATGCTCTACCATCAGCTGACTGAGACAGATGCAGATACTCACAGGCAAGCATTGGACCGAGGTCAGGGACTCCTATGGAAGACTATAGGGAAGGATTGAAGGAAAAGAAGGGAATGGCAACTCCATAGAAAGACCAACTGTGTCAACTATCCTGGACCACTGGAAGCTTCAAGAGACTGAGCCACTAACCAAAGAGCATAAAGGAGTTGGTTGAAGGCCCCAGGCACATATGTAGCAGACAGCTGCCTTGCCTGGCTTCAGTGGTAGAGGATGTGCCTAATCTTGTAGAGAGTTGAAGCCCAAGGGTAGAGGGATATCTGGGTGATACCACCCTCTCAGAGGTGAAAAGGATGGGGGATGTGGGTTAAAACTCTGCAAGGGGTGACCAGGAGGGTAGCAACATTTGTGATATAAATAAATTAATTAATAAAAAATAAAATTTGAATCCATACCTGTTGTGATAAATTTTTAACCCAGTTTACCCAATCAATGAATTTACAACTCAATTAATTGGTATACAAGCTACTCGCCTAGATTGGCCAGATCTACCACTACACTACTCTATTCTCATCATATGACTTGCTATTTCTCCAAGCTATGTGCTTCAGCTCCATCTTCCTTCTACCTGGTCCTCCTCTGTCATCATCTTCCTCCCCCCACTTCTCCATCAAACGTTTTAGCTCCACCTTCCCTCCTGCTGCCCAATCATCAGTCTTAGCCTTTATTTGATAAGTTAAGGTGGGGAGAAGGTTCACAAGGCACCTGTATATATGATTGTGATTTGCCCCTCGTCTGTAGTGCTTTCCCGGAGAGAAGAACTAGCATCAAAATACAAGACAAGGCTATCCACAACACATACCAACAAAAAGACAGTTATGTAATCCAACAGGTACAAAGGAATGACTATAACATTCCTGAGTCAAATTGACCAGGAGAGCAGAGTCCTCTGAGAATAGTGCTTCAGTGTAACACATTCCTGGGGACATGGGCAACTCTTTTTGGGTACCCTGCATTCATAGTCCCTATTCCACTTGTCAGGTGGGGAGAATAAGAAGAAATACAGTGATTCTGATTGCTGGTATGATAAAAGATGGTAGACCTCTATTGCTGTGAAGCATTTCTTCTTCTTAAGCAAAGCAGAATATCAATAGAAATGACTACAATTTACACTGCATAAGTCTGACTTAGGTCCTCTGCATGTGTGTTATGGTAGTGTAGCTTGGTGTTCTTGTGCAACTCCCGATAATAGGAGTAGGGTGTCACTGACTCTTTTGCCTGCACTTGAGACCCTTGGCTTCCTAATAGATCATTCCTTCACCCTTGATATGAAGATTTGTGCTAGTTTGTTATTGTTGTTTGTCTATTTTTTTAAGGGAAACTGAGGAGGAGTGTATCTAGGGGAGAGGAAAGGTGGAGAAAGATTGGGAGGACTAGAAGGAGGGGAAGCTGTGGTTTGGATATAGTGAATATAAAAAATAAATATTAAAATAAAATATTTTAAAAACAAATTATCACAATTTACCATAAAGCCCCATGAATATAGATTTATTTTAAAAGATCAGTTTATTAAAAAAAGCCAGTCATTGGTAACAGAGCTGAGATGTTATACTTTATATAATTGCTCTAACTTACAACATTTATATTCTTCTTCTACACTGGTTCTTTTTCATCTACTCCTTTTTCAAACCTTGGTCTCTCTCCAAATAAATCCTGTCTTCTGTTTTCAAGTTCCTAGCATGAATTCTCAGAATATTTTGTTGATACATATGCCTAACTTTAGTGTTACAGTTGGTCATTGTTACATATTCCTACCCAGCTTAGATATTCCTTAGGACATTAGACAGCATTGTTATTTATGTGTTTATCCTTGGGATTTAATACACTGTCTAAAATTTAAAATCACACTAAATATGGGCTTATAAAAGGGTGACTATGTAGACACTTCCACTGTAAAGTAACTATGAAAGCCACCAGCAGCTGCCATATAAGCTGTAAAAATTCTAAGTTCTGTTTATCATGAGTCTCTGAGGTCATACACCATATGCATCTTATTTTCAAAATCCTCTAAGGATTATGTTCAGATTTAAATATCCACTGACTAAAATTAAGCATACTTTCCTTAAGGGATGCTTTAGTACATTAAAGGGTCCAATGCCTTTATTCAGCTTTGGTAGGAAGTTATAGAGTGTGTTGGAACAGATTTCATATCTGGAACAATTTTTCACCTATATTTACCTAAAGTTATTACTGATTATTTAGAAGTGGACTCCACCTTCAAAACAAAACAGTAAGACTTGAGGATGCTTTTGACAAATAGATGCTCTGAGCTCCTCCAGCATCCTCTGAGTGTACCACAGGGCATCCAGAGATCTGACTTACCGGAGATTTTCTTATCCCTTCTGAGTGTTAACAGGTCTGTATTGTGATTAAAGAGTGTCAATCAGGGAGTCCTGAAGGCTTCTCATGAGGAAGCTCTGCTCAGAAGTTCCCTAACTGAAATGAAGTCACTTGCAAACGTGTAGACAACTTATAGGAAAACAGCAGTCATTATGAGCTCATAGAGATCATTCCGCTGACTAGACACAGGGCTTTCATTCTTGGCACTTTATAAACAAAGGGTTGTTATGTATTTATTGTAGTTCCATTTCCTAATTTTCCTTAGTGTTTACTTAGACGGAAGTTATAAAACTTTGGCTAGGCATGGAGGAAAGTTCCTCCAGGATGAGGCTGATCTTTTCAGCCTGGGCCACACACAGAAGAAAACATTGTCATTGATAGTCTTGGAGAGCGTGAAGCACAGCAATGAAGAAAATATGCTGCATTTTCACCGAAGTTTGATTTAACAAATCTCTCTCATGCTTAAGAACTAAACAGTTACTCCTTCATAGAAACCAGGGTCTACATCCAGTAGAGCAGGCCAAGGGTGTGATCTTTCCCAACCTCAGTCTCAGAAGGGATTCTTTATAGAAATTGACAAGCTAATTTTAAACTATGTAGGGAAATGAAAGAATCTAAAATATCCGGCATAGTCCTGAGAAAGAAAGTTATTACAGTTAGAAGGCTTGTCCTATCTGACTTCTAAATTACTCTAAAACTATAAGTAAGCAATGTAAAACTGAAATATGGAAGATAAAAATGAATTAATAGTGTCATGTTCCTATGACTCCAGCTATTCAGAATTATGAACTGATGGCCAGCCTGGATAATATAATGAGAGCCAGTCTTACGAAAATAAAATACCATAGCTGTTGCATATCACAATTCATAGTAAAGTGATTTTAGTTTTTGTTTTTATTCCCCTTCCTCTCCGCCCCCCCTCCCTTTTTCTCTGTGTGCACGCTCATTATGAATGTCAGCACATATGTGTACATGTGTAATAGCCAGAGGCCAAACTCTGGTTTCACTCCTTTGGGGCCATCTACCTTATTTTATGAAACAGAATCTCTCTACTAATCCAATTACGCTAATATAACTGAACAGCAAATCTCGGGGACCCTCCTGTCTCCTTCAGAAAAGGAAGCATGCACTCACAAGGATGTTGTGGCAATAGAATGGTTTGAGATTTGAATCATGGTACTACTACTATCTATGAAAGAAGAGTTTTTTAATGTAAAAAATACTGTTTTTTATTATTGTATAGATGTGCATATATACCACACACTTAATACCATATTTCAGATCAAGGATATCCTCACCATCCTAGGGTGGTTATCATTACCACAACTGTTCCTTCAGACAGACTAACTGTGCTCTTTCCTGAATATCCATGAGAAATACTAACAAAACAAAACAAAAACAAACAAACAAACAAATCATAGGATTCAGAAAACACTCAGGTATTTCTGAGATGACTGAGATTTTTTTTTTTCCTAAAAAGCTACTCAGGTAAATAATTACTGTAAGTGAAAATCAAGGTTGAGGAAACACTGGCTTAAATGGAGATGACAAGAATATTAATCAAATAGTTTTGATGAATGTACCTTGAATGTCAACGCTACCATTCTGAAGCTCTCTATGTCATCCTGCGACAATTAACTTCACGGTTATAATTTAACTAAATCATGACTGGTATAAAGATGGGCATGAATCACAATAGAAATTTTCTTCTTTCACATTTTGTCTTGGAAATATTTTCTGATTTTATTGTTTGGCCAGGATGATTTTTCTTGACAAGAAATTTATTTTGCCCACTGGGAGGCTATAATGTCCTTTCAACATTGTTATGTACTTTTCAGATATAATGTGAAAGATAATTCTTCTAAAATATCATTTGATATTTAATGACTACATTTTAATATTGCACAGGAATTATTTATTGTCAATGTGTTTCATGATGTATACTTATTGGCATAATACATAATTTCTGCCATGTGATTTTTCTTTTCTTTTAAACCGATTTATTTATTTGGTTGGATATTTTTATATACTCTTGCTATGTAGCCCAAGCTAGTTTTACATTTCCATGCAATTCAGGCTGGTCTTAAGTTTGCAATGATGTTCCTGCCTCATATACTAAGTGCTAAGACTACAAGTGTATATACCATTCCTGGCTCATATAGATTTTATTTACTTTATTAGCTCTGTGTGTGTGTGTGTATGTGTATGTGTGTGTGTGTGTTAGGTAGACATGTGTAGATTTGTATATAAGTATAGGTATGGAGGTCAAAGGTAGTAGACCTCACTTTTCCTTTTATTTGAAAAAGGGTCTCTTGTTTTGCTATTGTATACAACAAGGATAACTTTGTCACAAGATTCCAGGGATTCTCCTGTCTCCACTTTACATCTCACTGTCAGAGTACTGGGACTAGTGGTGCTCACAGCCATGGCTAGCTTTATGTCAGTTCTAATCTTCAGACTTAGATCCAGATCCTCACTCAGGTTGTGTGGCAAGCATTTTTGCCCAACAATTCTTCTCTGCTTGGATATTTGAACAAGCATTTATCTTATACTGTCTCTGAAGTAAAGATTCAAACTGAATCTCCACAAAAGCTAAACAAAATAACCAATTAGTAAAGACAAAACAATTCAGGAAACATATTATCTTATTAGTTCTTTATCTTGAAGAACTTAGCAGAAATACATAAAAGTAAAGAGATTATATAAAAAAGAAAACCTTATTCAAGACATCATCCAAACTTTGAAATGAACCATTTTAAGGAGCCAAGAGGTTTTTTGAATGTATCTTTCTAAATCTATCTTTGGATTAAAATCACTATGATTGTATACTATTCCAATAGTAATACTTTGGGCTATTATTGCTATGTAATTGGTCTCAGGACATTATAGATATCGCCTGAAGAAATTAACTGTCATTTGTGTTTTAATAAACTCTTAGTCTCCATGTCCTTGACATGGAGGTTTGAATGCATAAAATCATTTCTGAGAATAACTGGAGCAGCCAAGCTTTTTAGCCAGCTACTTTTATGGTTTTGGGTGAAGAATGAAAAACAAATACTCCAAGAGATGCTACCAAAAGAGAAGCATAAACACCAACCCAGCCACAAATCTTTTGATATACAATGGTGTCCTGCCTGGTAATGATGTAGCTAAAGCTTATGGGAGTAACCAACCAATACCTGGTTAGATTTAAGGCCCACTCCATGAGATGGATCCCATATCCAACACTGCTTGGGTAACCAAAAATCAGAAACTAGATAGTCCAAATACTACTGGTCTTAAAAATGTAGTGATCATATAGTCAGAGATACAAGAATAAGTCAGAGCCTTATTCAGCCATCATCAGAACCAGAGAAGCTTCCTCCTGAAGCAGATTGGAACAGATTTAGAGATACCTCTAGAAAGTACCAGAAACCTGGGAGGTGAGAGAATCTCAAGACTCAAAGGGAGGGACTTTAGATGAAATAACCAACAGTGGGGAGAGAGAAATTATAGAATCCATCTCCAGTAGAAAGGCAGGATAGAGAGAAATTATAGAATCCATCTCCAGTAGAAAGGCAGGACATCAAGTGGATAGATGGGATTGCCATCTCACAGTCAAAAACTTTGACTCAGAATTGTTCCTGTCTAAAAGAACTGCAGGAACAAAAATGGAGAAGAGACTGAAGGAAAGGAGGTCCAGTGACTGGCCCAACTTGGGACCCATCGCTGTTACTGATGCTATGGTGTGCTTACAGACAAGGAACCTAGCATGGCTGCCTTCCAAGAAGCCCAACAAGCAACTGACTGAGACAGAAAGAGATACTTACACCCAACCATTGGTCTGATGCCAGGGACCTTAGGGAAAGGCAGGAAGAAGTTGAGGAGGAGAGCAACCCCAAAGGAAGACTAGCAGTCTCAACAAACTTGGAGTCCTGAGATTTCTCAGACACTTAGCCACTAACCAGGCAGCATACATTAGCTAGTCTGAGGCCCCTGACACATATACAGCAGAGGACTGCCTGGTCTGGCCTCAATGAGAGAAGATGCACATAATCCTTGAGAGACTTGAGGCCTCGGGGAATTGAGAGATCTGGCCGTGTGTGTGTGGGGGGGGAGTGGTAGTGTGTGACATCCTCTTGGAGACAGGGGAGGAGGAATGGAATGAGGAACAGATCCCATTCTGTTGGAGGAAAGAACAGGAGGGGGATAACAATTGGACTGTAAAAAATGATTAAAGACAATAAAAAAGAAGAAAGAAAGGAAGGGATGGATGGAGGGAGAGAGGGAGAGAGGGAGGGAGGGAGGAAGGAATGAAGGAAGAAAATGCCAAGCAAGCAAGCAAGGTGGTTTCCAGCCTGGCAAGCATCTAATTGAATGACTACTGTTAGCCAACAGGTGGCTTACAACAGAGCAAGCAACAGCTCTGAAGCAAAGCCATGAGCATTCAAAAACATCTGAACAATCAGACTTATCTTGATTGGCTGTTGCTAGGAAGTAGCTTGGGAGTAACTCTGGGGTATGGGCCCAGGAAAAGTAGTGGGTACTTGGTCCTTCCTGGTACTTGGGTTCAGCTTGGGTTCAGCTGCATGTCAAGTTCTCAGGCTCTTTTCTTTTAAGTTGGAGTCTGGACCTAAGATGGAGTAGGTTTGCCCTCTCAGTGCCAATAAATGAGGTTGACACAAGTTTCACCAAATGGGCAAGTTTATTCAGAGCATCAGCCAAATTAATTCTAGGGGGTTAAGAAGAATCACATAAGTAAAGTTGAACAACACATGAATGAGCTGCTCCACATGGCAAAACCATGTATCTTCATAGAGGCACACAAATATCCACATGGCAAAGCACGTACCTTCATAGATGCATACAAATAAATAACAATAACCAGTTGTAATGAATAAACCAAATTCACTTTTAGACATTACACCTGGGAGGAGCACAAAAACACTTTCGGAGAACAGTTCTGTGTTTTGAAGAAATTGAGATTTCCAAGACTCTTGTTTTCTTGGAGTTTTCCCACAAGCTTTCAGAATTCCCACACAACTCCATTTTTGGACTATGTTGTGACATCTCCCCCTTTTAAATTTTTTAATAGCAGAATATCCAGGGTGGTCCTGATTTGGTTGTAGATAAATCTAATTGTCATTTGATGCATGAGTATCCTATAAGCAAGCAAATAATAAACATAATGATTAATATTAGAACAATGAAAGCATTGTAATACTCTGCCACCAAGAACAGAGAGACAAACTATGTCCAGTACTATTAGTTGCATTATTATATTATCAGAAAGATCAAGAGAATGCCTTGAAGAGACCCCTATATGATTAGTAGTTCTGGTCCCTTGTAAAATGTAAGTCCATATTGGACCTTTTAATAGGAATATAAATATCATGATGTTCTGTAAAAATGTGAAGTGATCAAAATTCCTCAAGAAAAATTAAACATGGTCCCTTCTTCAGAAAAGTGAATTGGTCTGTCACAGCCCTGAGGTCCGGTCACAAACACACAGCCATTAGTAAAGAAAACAGGGCTGGATCCATCCAATCTACAAGTTGAAGCAAAGGAAAATGAGGAACATAAGATCAATACACGTGCTCAGAGGCATCCACTGCAGATGTACAGGTCAAAGCAGTGTACACCACCAGAAAAAGATTCTGGAGTGACATAGGGCTCTGTATGTTTCATAGAATATATTCTCTCATGGTGCGCAGGGGCTTAACTTGGTCCGAGGTAGGTAGACTTGACTTCTAACGATATGGTCACTATCTGTTTACCCTTTAGCTGGAGGTTTGTTGTCTTTCTAGTGACTTTCACTGTCTCCCCACCCTCCGTGACTTTGTTCTTGATGGCCCAGGGACAAATAGTCTGAAGAAGACTCCATTTATATCAGTGGGTCCATGTGCAAGGACAGGTACATACCCTTTCCAATTATCTTCTCCTTCTTTGTGGGTCTCCACTCTCTTATCTAGGAATGGACTTCTGGTCTTTGTTCAGGTACTATGTATTTACTGTTCTAACTGGTGGTGGGTTATGGAAGAATGGAGCCAATAAATGAGTCAGACTACAGTCTCATGCAATAGCAACTCATTCAGAACATGACATTACAGGGAGTCACATGAGTAAGCGTATAATCACAAGGGCAAGTTATACATGACAAGAACGGCACACCACACAGCAAAAACCATGCTTTTTCATAGAGCCATATAGACAAATAGCAAAAGTCAGTTGTAAAAATAATTGGAAGAAAACTCACTTCTATTCACTAAACCTGGGGAGAAACACAAAAACATAATCCAAGAACACATGTTTAGAGGAAACTGAGGTTACAAGACTCTTGTCTTCTTGGAGTTTTCTCACAAGCATTCAGAATCCTCTTCAAATGACACAATTCTTGGACCACGTTCCAACAATTAGTTTATATGTTTATGTGCATGTGTTATTGCATATGTGGGTGGGAGGGCTTTGTGTACATGCCATGATGGTGCAAAGAAGTCAGAGGACAATGCTATGAGTCAATCTTCTTCCACTTTCATACGTATTCCAGGGATCAAACTAAGGTTGCCCAGCATGTGATATGCAGTATTTTTTAAACTGGATGTTTATTTGATTTCAAAAATCCATTTGCTATATGACAGGTTGTTAAGTAAAGTAATAAGACTGAGATTGACAGACAAGACACCTGAATGTAATTCTCATTCATCACACACACACACACTCACACACACTCTTGCACACAGTCACCAGTCACAAACACCACTCACATGCACTCACAGACACACACATACACATACAATCATACACACCATTACATACACTCACACGCGCGCACATACACACTACTCACACACACTCATATATACCATTCATATACACTCAAAGACACGTTTAAAATATTCTATTTATTTCAGTGGGAAAATTATGCTACATATTTTTCTCAGCCAAAATATGAAAATGATTTTTAACAAATAGAACACTTTATGAAATAAGAAAATGAGGTATGCTTATATATGTCAATATAACAATATGAAATAAAGATATTATATAAAATGTAAAGTATGAAATATTATTGTGCTTCATCAAGAGAGGAAGAATAGAATTAACCTCGTATAACTGTATGTGTAGAACGGTGCCAGGAAGCAACCTGTCAAACACCAAGGGAGAATAAGTTGGTATATTTCATTCAGGCATTAAGCACATGAATCAGGAATGCTTTACAATAATTGTTTTGTCTCAGAATTTTGCAGCAATTACTGCCTGGTTTTCTAATCTATCAATGGGAAAAAATTCAAGTGTTATCATTAGTAGCAACATGGAGTGAATGGGAGAATGTTGTTAAGTGATGCTAATGTTGTGTTATATTCTAACAAATAAAAGACAAATGCTATATGTTCTCAAATGTATGTATGAGCCGAAAAGGTCATCACATACCAGTAGATAGTAGATCATGATGAATGGGTGCATAAAGCATAGGCAGCATTTGCTTCTAATATTTTATAGCACAAAGCAGAACCATGATTGACAGACATAACGTGACTATTTCAAAATAGCTAGCAGAAAGGACCTTGAATGTTTCCAATACAAGAACTGATAAATGTCGTAGGTGATAGCTGTTAGCAACTTTTTTTTTTTTTTTTTTTTTTTTTTTTTTGTTTTTCCAGACAGGGTTTCTCTGTGTAGCCCTGGCTGTCCTGTGTCCTGGAACTCACTCTGTAGACCAGGCTGGCCTTGAACTCAGAAATCCACCTGCCTCTGCCTCCCAAGGGCTGGGATTAAAGGCGTGTGCCACCACCGCTCGGCTGCAACTTTCATCTTATTGTTACATAATATACATATATTAAAATATCACACTGTAGTCTCCATATATTATATATATATATGCAGTTCCTGTGTCAATTAAAATAAAATATATTTAAATTAAATTATAATTCTTATTCCTTAGAATTTTTATTGCTGTTCTTTCAAGTATTTAATATTTCACAAAAAACATAGTATTTTATCATGTGATAATAATACAACTTAGCATCCATAATATCTTGCATTCCTGAAGAGTTCAGTGTTTGACAGTATCATTGCTCGTGTTATTTTTGTACAGGATGCACATATAGCTATAACACATGCATATACATGTGTATGTACATACTGTGCAAAATGAATATAGTCTATTTAGTATGAGGTATAAAGACAGTTTGAAAATCCCTAGCTGTAGAAGGATAATGCCAGAGACAGAAAGGGAGAATTAGATTCTAAGATTCCTTTCTGAGAGCAGCCTACTTTCAGTATATGTTATCTTTTTTCCATATTCAAAAGCATCTCTACTAGTACTGCGCTCAGAGGTATCCGCAAGTTTGCCTGTGCATGCTGAAAGACTCTGTGAATGCCAGGGGAAAGCAAAAAGGGAGATTTATAGCCACAGTAGCCTTTGCTGCTGTTCTGAGAGAAGTGTCCTTCTCTGCCTCAGTGTGATGGGACCTCACTGTGCAGTCTGTTTGGCCTTGAAGTTACAGCGATACTTCTGCCTCATCCTCCTACGTGTGCAGATTTTAGATGTCAGCCACCTCACCTGGCAGGTAAACTTTTTAATGTTACAGAAGAAGGGGATTATTATGATTTTTTTCTTTCTATGGCTTTACTATTGACCCCTCCCACACACCTAGATTGTGGTTGCTACACTTTATCTTTGTCAATAGACTAAAAAATCATGTACATGAGACTATCTTCAGAACTCCAGGCAAGCTTCCACCAAAAAGTCCTTGACGAGGGCTAAAATGTGCAATATTTTGTTTTGCTATCTGCTTCAGTACCCAAGGGACTTCACACCCTGGAAAGAAACCTTGGAAAAATGAATACACTAGTCATTTGTTCAAATAAAAATGTGTTTTGTTTAAGTTCTAAATATGGAGTAAAAGGGAAATTACAAAGATGGAAAACATTTTCAAGACTCGTCACACTCTTCCTAATGTCACCTTTACAATGTATAACTGTGTATATGCATATATGTCCAGACATATAAGTAAATAAACAAATAAATTATGAATGATGATATAGGCATAAAGATGAGAGGGAGAGAGATGATAGACTGATAATTTTTGTCAGAGAGTTACAAATACATTTATTTTTACCACATTTTGTAATTTGAATATACTGATACGATCAAGTAGTAAAGATACATTTTTCAAACAAGTACTATTGAAAATTTCAGAATGCTACACACATGGGAACTCCTTTAAAGTAAATAATATTGTGTGCAAAGCTAAATGCAAGCTGTAAACTTTGATTGGCACTTTTCAAGAGTCTACCTAGTTTATATGTATTCCAATGACGGCAACAAGGAACCACTCCCTCTGAGAGCATAAAAATTTTTCCAGTGCACTCTATGTGGGTTTTTACAATGCGCTAATACAACGTATGAATACGTTATGAAATGATTTCCACAATCAACCTACTTGACCCATCTGTTACGTCATATAGTTACTTTTTTGTGGCAAGAACAGTTTAGATTTATGTTCTTAGCAAGTCTTCATAATTTATTACAGTATCATTAATTACATTTACTATGTATACATTAGGTCTCTAGAACCTTACAATACATTGGCTAACACCAACATCTCCCCATCTCTCCTAGCTCTCAACCCTGGAAACTACCATTCTACTCTCTGCTTCAATATTTCTAGATGACACAGTTAGCAGAATGTCCTCCACGCTTATGCGTGTTCTTGCCAATAGCAATATTTTCTTCATTTTAACAACTACATGACATCCTACTGTGTATACATGCCATGCATTCTGTACCCATTTATCTGCTGAAAGGCACATAGGTTGATTACATATTTTGGATACTAGACTGCTTCAGCTAGCATTGGAATGTAGATATTTCAGTTCCTTTGGATATTATTAAAGGGACTTTCATGGACCTGCTTGCATTTTAAATAAGACACAAGACAATAGTTTAAATGTTAGGCCTTCTGCTGGGACAGACTCCCAGTTGACATCTAAGTTAATCTGGCTTCCGGGCCTGTGGCTTACCATGTGGCTAGCTCTTTACCTTCCTGCTCTGCTCTGCTGGTCTCCTTTCTCTTCCCTTCTATGTCTATTTTAATTCTTCGGCCTCCTCTTGTATCCCTTCTACATCCTCACCTGCCCACTCTCTTACATCCTGCAACGTCTACTGACCACCAGATCTTTATTATAACTAATCAGCAGTAAGACAATGCCAGATCCATCTCCTTGGTTGCCTAAGGCATTGAAGACTGCCTGGCCTTCATCTTTTGGGTAGGTCTGGAAGGACAAGCATGTGTGAATAGAAAACCTAGTGAAAGGCCATAGAAATTACAATACCAAAACCTTGCCAGTACTTAGCTCTCTGCCAGTACAGAATTAACCATTGAAAACTACATACTTAATACAGTGTGTAGAAAGGTCACCCAACAGGACATATCCTGAAACGTAGGGTTTCTGGGTTATATGATAATTCGATTTGTAATTTTCTGAGTAACTTCCATACCGATTTCAATATGGTTGCATAATTTTCATTCCTAGTATCAATGTACAAGGGGCCTGATTGTGATTTAGTTTTTGTTTATCTGCTATGTTGATTTATGATGTTCAGTACATTTTCATAAATCTGTCAGCTATTTGTATACTTTTCTTCAAAACTAGGTCTCTTCAGTTCCTTCGCTTGTTTTCAAATTGCATTTTTATGTCTTTTGTTATTGACTTATAGGGGATAATTCACAATAGTCACACTGTTTGTTCTTACTTTTGTGCCTTTTGCCAAGACTAGTGCCAAGGATCTTTTTTATGCCATGCTGTCTAGTAGAATCTTCAGGCTTTGTAGTTAAAACTTTACTCAAGTTATTGTTGTATATGGTATATGTCATGAACAAATTCCCCCCTTTTCAGGGTTTGACAATGAATCCATGCTAGGTGAGTACATTGACGTTGAGCTACACTCCCAGCCTTAATTTCATTCTCTTGTTGGTGTATTTCCAGATTTCCTGGTTCCATTTATTGAAGAGTTTTCATTTCTTAATTATGTATTCCCAGTGCCATTTTCAGAGTATTGGACTGTGTGTGAGTGTGAGTGAGCATGTGTGTGTGTGTGTGTGTGTGTGTGTGTGTGTGTGTTGGTGTTGACTGATTCTCCATTCTGTCCCATTGGTCTGTGCATCTGCTTTTGTACCATTATTTTACTATTTTGGTTACTATAGATTTGTACTGTAATTGGGAGACAGAACGTGCAGTGCCTCTAGGTTTGTCCATTCTCAGGATTGTTTTAGCCATTCAGAATCTTCTTTTCACAAATTTTTCCTTCTATTGAAAACAGTTTTTTTCTCATATGATTTATCTTGATTATGATTTCCCTTCTTTTTCTTCACAGTTCCTCCCCATCTCCATTTCCATCTGGATCATCTCCTTTCTGTCTCTCATTTGAAAACAAACAGGCTTCTAAGGGATAATAATATAATATAATGAGAGAAAACAAGAGTTCACTCATTAGACTAGGACAAAACTAACATACAGAAGGGGAAAGCTCCAAGAAAAAGAGCATGAGACAGATTTAGATGCAGAGAATCATTTATCCACAATCGAGAATCTCATAAAAACATAAAACTAGAAAATATGACATGTGCTCAAAGAACCAACAGGGTAAAAAGAGAGAGAGAGAGAGAGAAATATGAATAAAGTAAAATAAAAGGGTAAGAATGGATTTCCATTCAGCTGTTAAAAAATGAGGACATCATGAAATTTGCAGGCAAATGGATAGAACTAGAAAATATCATCCTGAGTGAGGTAACCCAGACCCCAAAGGACATGCATGGCATGTACTCACTGATAAGTGGATATTACACATAAAGTACAGGATACCCATGATACAATTCACAGACCCAAGGAAGCCAAATAACAAGGAGGGTTCAAGGGAGGATGTTAGAATCTCACTCAGAAAGGGAAATAAAATAGTAATTGGAGGTGAATGGATGGAGGGAACTGGGTAAGAGAGGAGATGGAGACAGGAATTGGGTGTGGTGGATTAGGTTTAGGGACAGCCAGGAAGAGAGGAGCAGAAAGTGAATGGAAATCAGAAGGAGGTGGAGGATGGACATCTCTAGGACATGCCAGAGACCTGGGAGAGGGTGCAAAGTACCTTTCCTGTACCAAAGATGCTAGCCTACACAGGTGTAGGTGCTATAGGCACCAGCTCTACTTCTGCATGTTCAGTGAGCTGTGTCAGTGTTGTCTCAGCAAGGAGGCCTTGCTGTCAGTTTCTGGAGAGCTACCTGGGTTGTTTGTGAGTGCCCATGGATCCCTTTAGCTAACAAGTCAATTAGATGTAACTCATTTCGGGTTCTGTAAGCTGCATTTAGTTATTTAAAAAAATATCCAGTTGGGGCTCTGTCTCCCCCATCACTTGGAAATTTTATTTAGATTGCCTTTACATATGCATACATTTTAGAATGATTCTTCTGTTTTAGGTTTGCACACTACAATGACCCTTGTTTTAGCGGTGTATCTCCATACACTCTTCCTTATCCCTGCTCTCATCCACCTTCCTATTTTATTCTCCTATTCAAGCCCTTCTCCCATCCACCCATAATTATCTATTATATTTTCATTTTTTAGGGATATCTATATGTCCACCTAGGTTTTTACTCTATACCTAACTTCTGTGATTTTATTGTAGCTTAGTTAGCAATGACTTAGCAGCTAATATTCACAGGTAAGTAAATACATACCGTATTTGTCCTTCTGTGTCTGAGTTTCCTCACTCCAGGTGATTTTTTTTTCTAGTTATATCCATTTACATGTGAATTTCATAATTTCATATTTTAATGTCTGAGTAATACCCCATTGTATAAATGCACCCCATTTACTTTTTATTCATTCATCTGTTTACAGGTATCTAGCTTGTTTCCAGTTTCTGTTTATTATGGATAGAAAAGCAGTGAATATGGATGAAAGTGTCTCTGTGGCAGAATGAAGTATCCTTTAGGTATATGCCCAAGAGGGTGATAGCTACATCCTGAGGTAGATTGATTCCCATCTTTCCGAGAAACCACCATACAGATTTCAATAGTGAATGTAGAAGTTTGTGTTCCCATCAGAAATGGATAAGTGTGTTCTTCTTACTCCATATCCTGGCCAGCATGAGCTGTTAGTTGTTTTAGTGATTTTTGCCATTCTGGCAGATTTTAGATGTATCCCCAAAATAGTTTTGATTTGCATTTCCCTGATGACTAAGGATATTGAACATTTTTTTAAGGGTGAGAAGCATTCTCTCATCTATTCAAGAACTGGAAGACAGATTTTTCTACTTCATTGTATTTTATAATAGACTTTCCTTACTTATTGTGATAAAGTGATCAAAGGTAGTGACAACTGTCAGTTCTTTGCCGACAAGTATAGGCAAGAGGACAGAACCCAGTCCAGTGGAGTCTGTCTGGGCTGAGCATGAGAGCGAGTATTGAAGGCCCAAAAGAAACACACTGGGCTGGGAGTCATGTCAAAGCAGGAACTCATTGAATTAAATCAGCCTCTTGCTTATATAGGGTTGAGGGAGCATGTGGGGATTTTTGGTGGGGTGAGATGACATAGGAGGCAGGGAAGGGTGACACAGTGTATGGGGTGACTGACAAGGCCAATAAAGTTATTCTACCTCAGCGGTAGCTAGGCAAAAGCAGGCTTAAGTAGGTCATACTGAGTCACTCTAGTACAGAAGTGAGCGAGGCAGGTCCCCAGACTAGATCAGGGCTTGGGTCTTTCCATTAGGCCGTAAATTTTTGGCCAACTTAGGCCCAACATACAATAAAAATGCCATCTTTTCATTGACTTCCAAAAAGAAAAACCAAAAAACCAAAAAACCGAAAAACCCCAAACACCAAAAACAACCAGCCAAACAAAAACCATGATCCCACAGTTAAGTTTAAGACTAAGCAATATTTGCTCCATAACTGAAGTTGATTGAAGGCTGAGGCTCTGTAATACACTGCATTATACCTTTAAATCTTTATATGTGGAGATTGGAGAGATGGCTCAGTGATAAGAGCAGTTTCTAATCTTTCAGCAGAACAGAGTACGGCTCCAATCACCCTTATCAGGCAGCTCACAAACACCTACTTACAACTCCAGTTTCAGGAGAATCCAACATCATCTCCCAGCTTTTGTGGGTACCCACACATATGTATGAATACACTATGTGCACACACACACAGACACACAAAGAGAGAGAGAATTTTAAAAGATATTTATAGAAATTATACCATTATGGACAAAGACTATGTTATTAGTGAACTGTAGATTTAGAGTCACTCAATCCAACTTGACATGTCATTCAAAGTAAAGAGTTCTTTCTAACTGTTCTCAGAAAGATGTAGAAAGAGTGTTAAAAGATGTCATAAAGAGAACATGGTAAGGACTTCATCCACCATAATTAGTTTTGGTGATAGAGGGGGAAGGGAAAAGCCAAGCAACGCAGGAGGCCTCTAAATTCAGGAAAGCTGAAGAACTGAGTTCTGTCTGAGAGCAGAAAGGGCTGCATCACTAGGAACATTTTAATGTGTATTTCAGTACAACATCTTTTAAACTTCTGACTAATGAAACTGTAAGATAATAATATATTTACCCTATTTTGTATCTCTGTGCCAGTTACTGCATTAAATTAAAAAAAAAGCTGACACACATTTAATAAATCCCATAATTGATTCCTTAGTGCCCCAGCTTAGTAAACTAAAAGTTGTAGAGAAAATGTTTTTTACAATATAAAGAGAAACTAAAATTTTTCTACATTTCCTGACAGTTCATAATTTTATATACAAGCCATCTTCATCAAAAGAAGTCAAACAAGTATCTTCATGAGAACTCCTAAACTTCATCAAAAATTTCTAGTATAATATCATAGAATAACCCCATATATGAGAGAATATCATCATAAGGTTTTTTTTAAAATTATGCAAACCCTCACACCAAAAAGAACTATCATGTTTATTTTTGTTCAACTGAGAGTCCTAGCCAAATTCCAAATTATAAAATATTTTTAACATGTTTTAAGATGACACAGAGATGATGCTTTGATATGTACTAAATATATTCAGTTCCAAGACTTTGCTATATGTGAAAGCTCAAATATTAAATTCACTAACAGATGTCCAAGGAAATATATCAATATCTGGAAAGTCACATCATTCAGAGAGACAGCAGAAACAAAGAATAAAGAAATTAACCTTCTGGGAATATCTGCTTCCTGGAAACAAAAATCCTATAAAGTGAGAAATGTGAATTAAATCCAAAGCCATTATAAAGCAAGAGAACCTTGCATAGTCAGAAGGAACCCCATAGATTTGATCATAAATTGAATGTTTTCTGTGGTAATGGGATAATATCCAATTGGAATTTAGGAATAAGATGCAAAATTATGTTTCTTTGTCTAATGTGCAAAACCACCTTTTTAGAAAATTTGAGATGATTCAGAAATTCGTTCACACTTAGGAGTTTAAAGACTTGCAGAAAGAAAGGAATAAAAGCGAGCTAAGAGAATATGGGATGCATCACAATGTTCAAGATGGATTGTCACTTTAAAATTGTGTATCAGAAAGGGAGAGGTGAATAGAGCTAATTAGCGAAGGCAAGATATTGAAAGGTATACCCAGAAACTCCTCTGGTTGCAGCTATAGGATGCAAATGGAGATATGATAAGAAAGAAACTTCAGGGAACAGATAGACTTTTTACCAATCCTCAAGTATGACCTACATTTCAGTCACTAACCCAACTCAATGGCTAATCATTTAACAAAATTCTTTGCTAACTATGCCTCACTGTTAATTTCAGTAAAGAGTTATAGAAGCCTTTATAGGTGGAAAGGTACGTGGGAGGGGCTGGAGGGGATAATGAAACAAGTTGTAATTGTATTTCAACTCCAAGCTGACTTAAAATAAAAAATCTAAGGAATTCTTTGACCAAAACAAATGAATAAACACAAGAATCTTTTAGGTAGTTTTCAACTATTTGTTTACTCTTTCATTTGTAGAACTCTTCTGAAAACAAAATTCTTAAAATATTTTTCTACTGACCATTCAGCAGTCAAAACTGAATGATTGACTACTTCTAAAATCTAAATCTAAAACAAACAAACAAACAACAACAACAACAAAACAGATCAAAGTAGTTAATAATGGGTAGGACAATGTAAGAAGAAATTCAAGTATTGACTGGATTTTGATCATGTTTACTAACTATCCTAGCTTGCTTAATTCCTGGGAGAATGATCATGACTAAAGTGGAACAAGAAATAAAGTAGGAACTATGGAGGAATTCTGCTTACCAGCTTGTTCTCTCTTCTACCATTCTACTGGAGCGTGTGCCCAGGGGTGGCACTGCTACCCTATTGGATGGGCCCTCCCACATCAACCACTAATCAAGACCATGCTCCCACAGACTTGCCTAATGGACAATCTGGCAACTGATGTTCCCTCTCCCTAGATGACCCTAGTTTGTGTCAAGCTGACAAAAAACTAATGAGTGGACCAATTCTCAAGGCTCAGTTGAAGCGGTCAGTACTTAGAAGGATATTTTTTGAAAATGTTATTCCTTGGGAAAAAAGATAAAAATTCAATGTTTGGTATGAGAAATTTAAAAAAAATGTAGAATTTTCTTTGAACATTACTGAAGTACAGACAGACAACTAGACAGTTTGAAACTTATAGTAGACATTTGGTGAACCACTCACACAACGTTGATAAGTTCACAGAAGAATGGGAATGCTCTTCAAATATTATGTTAAAGAGAAAAACAAGGAATCAGAAATTCAGCTCTATGAATTCATGAAGAACTTCTTGTAAGACAAGAAGTCTGAGAATGGATTAAAGGGAGAAATGATAGTGGAACAAATGCTATAGAATTCATATGGGGCTTTTAAAAACCTTGTGGTTCATTTGTAGCCAAGAGTTTAGGTCCAGGAGGATGTAACTCAGAGTGTTCAATGGAATCCTGATTCACTTGTGGATCAGATGAGTTTTGATATTATGCAGGCAAAGGTTTCCTTTTCCAATTTCTGGGAATTAAATAAATCAGAGCTGCTTTGTGAATGTTTATAAAAGAAGAGAATGGGCTGCTAAGACACAGTTAATAATATTGTATATGTTTGAATTTACCATGAGGGGAACTTTTAGTAAGTCTCTATATGACATCTTATTTTTGCAAACACCCAGTCAAATAATTCCCCTAATTTGTGATTCTTAAAATGGCTTGTATGTACAAGCTTGCAGCCAAATTGAAACATTAGCCAAGCACACAGCTTATCTAGCCTCTAGAACAAAACTAGCCACTTTTGGCCTAGTCACTAAAATGAACAACATTAATACAATCTTTTTATTTATGTGGAAGTAGCTAAAGGTATTTTAATATATTAACATGAGTTTATATAGTCTTTGACTATGAAGAAAAACATTACTTTGTGATGTTATCCAAGAGCATAGACTCTATGTGAAGAGACAGGAGTCAAAAAAAGAGAGTGCAAATGGAGAAAGTTCATAGTCTTCAACTTTTTTTTTCTTTTAGGTTTATTTATTTTATGTACCTGACTGCACAGTAGCTGTCCTCAGACACACCAGAACCAGAAGAAGGAATCGGATCCCATTACAGACTGTCATGAGAACCATGTGGTTGCTGGGAATTGAATTCAAGACTTCTAGAAGAACACTCAGTGCTTTTAACTATTGAGCCACTGCTCTATCCCCAGTCTTGCAGCACTTAAATTAGCATTATCTCTGTGTTTTAGAGATTATGTCCCAGAAGAATATGCACTGACACCCTTGCCCATTGCCAGTTGATCACAGTCAAGACCTATTACCAAGTGGTCTGTGTTAGCACTGCAGATTAAAGAGAAAAAATTGATTTTAGTTTATAGTTCAATGTGCAGTCTATTGGGGTGGGGAAAATAAGACAGCATCAACTTGAAGCTACAGATTGCATCACATTTACAATCAGGAAATGGTGAGGGGTGAATGCGTGCTGCTTCTCAATCCTCTCTCTCTATTTATACAGTCCAGTAGACTCCTGACAAAGGAATAGTGCCACCCATAGTGGACATGCCAACACACATATCTAGAGGCCCATCTCTCAGTTACTCTAGAGTCTGACAAGTGGACAATTAGCACTAGTAATCATAATTAGCATACTCAAATGAATTACAATCTCTAATGTATTTAAATTTTTCAGAAGAAAAAAATTGAAGGAAACTATTTTACTGAGCCTTCAGGAGAGTAGATGATTATAGTTCTGCAAATCTACAATTAGGACACACTATGATCCATTACCTATCATTAATATTTGTCATGCATTCATTTTTGTTATATGTTTTTCTTACCATGAGGTTTAAACTTAAAATGTCTTTAAATAGTCACTTTCGGTTTCCATCCAATCAATAATTATAATTTGTAAACTCTGTGTGCAAAGAACACCTAATTACTCCCACCACGCTCATATAATGGCTCTTGTGATGCTTTATAAATATCTCTTCATTCCCGTAGTCCCCAGGGTCGTTTACACTGAGTTCTCTGAGTTTCAGCCCAGGAAAAGCACAGCCATCATGTGTGCTGCTTAAAATGAATGCATGCCTGGTGTAATGAAAACATGTACTTGGTCGTAGCAGGAAGGTAAGGTAAGAAGACAATGGGTATGCAACTGAGAGCAAAGCTCAGAAAGCAGCAGCTTTCTTGGGAACATGGAAATCCTTCGTGTAGGAGGTGAAGTTTTCTAGAGAAAGTTCTTCAGCAGCGCAGAAAAAGAAGCGTGGCATTTCCTCAAAGTTCTCAGACGGCCCACGAGATGTAGAGCGAGTGACGTCAATGCAGTGTGTAAGACCAGATGTGAGCTGACTCTAGTAGCCAAGATAAGAGTTTCACATTTTTATAGAGAGGTAAAAATGAGACAGTAGAGTTTTCTTGGGCTAGTCTATTGAGATTTGGAGTTGGGGTGGGTGCAACTGTATTCTTTGGTGAATTGTGTGTTTGTGTGTGTGTGTTTCCTTCTAGTTCTTTTGAGGATCAGGAGGAATATTTATTCATACTTTAAATAATAGCATATTAATAAGTAAGGTGAATAAAAATTATCAGTAACTGAATTGATTGAGATCAGCCCTAGAAAACTCAGTGGCTAGTATAAAACACTTTTCCCTCAACTATAATAGATGTAGATATATACACAGACTTAGTGATTATGTGCTTAAAGAATCATAGCAGGCATGTCTACACTGGGAAAAACATCTACTCATTTCTCCCAGCAACATACTTGTAATACAATAAATTCACGTCATTTTCTGTTTTCAATATTGTGAATGTTGTTGTCAGTATTGTATCTTTCATCTTGTAGCTCTTTCTTGGTTGGATGTGATCCTTGCTGCTGTGAATCACAGCTAATGTGATCACATGGATGTCATCCATGAAACCCTCATTAAACTGGGCCTATTAACAATCCTTGGCAAGACCTAGGTTTTAGAGATCTCATGGTAATTATGGGAGTCCCCAGGCTCAGAAGCTTTCACAGGTTCCCCATCAAGGCTGCTCTACTTCTTAGGGTTCACAGGAGCTAAAGAGATACTGTGGGATGCACCATTCAGTTGTGTAGCTGCCTGTAAATTACCCAACAGATTCTAGTGACACAGTGATTGTGAGTTGTCATCTATGCTGGGATGGGATATTTTGATGAAATGACATACCTGTCTTTAGGTCTATAAGTCCTTAAGGTCATATTAGTCTGTAAGTACCTCTTAAAAACTCATTGGTTCACCAAGTTGGATTAGATGGATTCATTTCTTTAGTCTATTGATGCTCTATCTGGGATAAATAGATGTTTCCCCTGAAAAATTAGTCTGAAAAACATATACATAAGTTTCTAGTTATAAGAATGTATGTGTAGGGAGGTGTGGTGGCACACCCCTTTAATCTTAGCATGTATGAACAGAGGCAGGTATATCTCTGTGAGTTTGAGACCAGCCTGGTTTACACAGTAAATTCTAGGCCAGCCATGGCTACAGATAGAGACTATGTTTCTGCTGAAGTTATGGTAATGCTATGCAGAGCTAAGAGTACTAGGAGTCATAGATCATTGAGGCTTTGGTACAAGTTATCAATTAAGTGATAGGTGCCAAATGCATTTTCAAATGGCTTGCTATTATTTTTCTCTCCTACCAGCAGTGACTAGGAATACATTTTATTCTTAGTGCTTTTAAATTTTATATATAGTAGGTGTGCACATGTCAAGTGTTTATTAATACAGTTCACATAAGTCAGGAATGTTTAGTTCTGTATATGGGGTGCATATATATATGTATGTATGCACCAATGTGTGTGGTTGGGGTGTGTGTGTGTGTGTGTGTGTGTGTGTGTAGGCCAGAGTTTTATATAAGAGGTTGTTGGGAATTGCTTCTAATGGTTTGTTTTATTTCGGCTCCTGAAAGCCATGCTCCCAGACTTGAGGTTCTCAGCCCCCAGTTAGCTTCAATTGATAATAAAGAATTGCCATGCAGCAATTGGCTGGGTAGGGAGACAGGACAGGACTTTTAGATTACACAGATAAGGGACCAGGAGAGAGGAGAAGAGGAGAATCGCCATGACTCATCAGGAGAAGAATCGGATTTAAGAGCTGCAGGAGAGAACGCACCCAACAATGTAAGTAGAGAGGGAATGCAGCCTTGTGGGAGTTGGGGCTACCTAGAAGGTAACAGGACAGCCAAGATAAAATATAGATTGAGAAGGTGTTGAGCCAGGAACCCTGGAGGGAAGTGTGTGCTAGATGCGGGGCGGTTTAGAAGCGACCAATCATTGAGCTAGTCAAGACATATCAAAATTAGCTGGCACATGCATGCATGCGTGTATTTCAGTTGCAAATCCAGAAAGCTCTTGGGCACCTGCAGTGTGCATGTGTGAACTCACCGCTACAGATGTTTTCTTTTTTATGTTCATTACTTAATTAATTTGAGATAAAGTCTCTTTATGGAATCTGGAATTCATGGCTTGGCTGGGACCCTCCAAGAATCCCCTTGTCTTCTCTTGAATGCTAGGATTACAAGAGTGTGCTGCCACAACCAACTGCCTACATGGATGCTGGGGATCTGAACTCAGGGCTTAATGATTATGGAGCAAGCATATCACATACTGAGCCATCTCCTATTTCCATGGCTATAGTTTTTTTGTATAATGATTTTGTACATGTTTTGGTATATTTTTTCAATAAGTGTTTTATATTATTGCATTTTTTTCAGTTCATTGTTATTATGTAGAAATATCACTTTAAATATTTTATAATACCCTATTAATTACCCTATTATTGCATAAACATTACCCTATTAATATTCATATCTATATGTAATGTATTTCACATACAGCATATTCTCTTAGTATTTTTAGTGAGGTATCCTGGCTTTACCTAAAAACAGAACCCCTTCTACTTTAATTTCTTTTCTAGACTATTTTGACATTTTAATTTTAATTACACTTAAAACAAATTTTCTTATATATGTAGTCAGACTACATTTTAAAATTATAGCTAGCATTATTTTAAATGGGCATATCTACGTCCCTCATGTCTTCCTCTGGATCTACACTCTTCCATAGATCACTTTCTTTTACTCTTAAGAATTATATTCGGACAGCATGATTCCATGGCTAGGATTACTCTTGCAAAGGAACTAGATTTGTTTCCCAGCACCCACATGGAGGCTTACAACTTTCTGTAGTTCTATTTTTAGGAGATAGGATGGCCTCTTTGGGCATCCATGGGCACCAGAAACAAGTATATTTCTGTACATTTAGGGAAACTATACACATAGAATAATTAAAAAAATTTTAAAAGAATGGTGTTCATTAATTTCTATATGATGGATATTCTAGGGCAATTTATTTTGCCTTTGTAACTAAGGCAAGCTTTTTATTTCTAATAGTAATTCCTGTTTTCATACAACATATTCTAATCAGTTTCTCCTCACTCATCTCCTCCCAGATTCTCTCCAATTCTACATCCATCAAACTCCATGCCTTTATATTCTCTCTCTCACTCTTTACAAACAAACAAGCAAATAAAACAAGCAAAGCACAGCTACAAGAAAGAAAATTCAAAGAAAAAGCACAGGAAATACACAGAAGAGACACAAAGTAAAGAGACAAAATCAGAAACCATAATATACAAACAAAGAACTGGCAAGATAAGAAAAAAAATATCCAACAATGCAATATGAGACAAAAAAAATCTACAAAACTACCATTGAATTTGTTTTGTGCTGGCCATCTACTGCTGGGTGTGAGGCATTAAATTGTTTTTGTACTTAGTGAGACTCTATTAGAGAAAACAGATTTTTTTCCTTTGCAAGCATATACCTTCTTAGTTAGCAATGGGAGCTTATTTCTTCTTATACTGGGACCTCATTGGGCCCTGGAAATGTTACCACAATCTCTGAGAGGCAGAGCATGTGTGACAGTCCTATTGTGTCTGTTATACTCTTATTCCCTCTCTTTCACAGAGTATAAAGAGGCTTCTACTGGAGTAGGTTTCCATATGACATCCCAAACAGCCTTTACTATTAGTTGGCTCTCAATTTTCTCCTTTACTCGACTCTGTCCTTCCCTCCCCATTTAATCCTCCTGTTCCAGTCTCCTCCATCATCACTCCGTATTCTATTTCCTTTTCCTTAAGCAATCTTCTCAGCAGTCCCTTACTCAATACCTCACCTCTATGACTATGCAGATTGTTGTATGCCTGGCAAAGGTTTAAAAGCATACACCTACATATAATACATACATTTATCATTTTGGGTCTGGGTTACCCCACCCAGCATGATGTTTTTTCTCTAGCTCTATACACTTACCTGTAAATTTCATGATTTCATTTTTAACAGCGGAGTAATATTCCATTGTGTATTACATTTTCATTATCCATTCATCTGTTGATAGACATCTAGGCTATTTCTAACTTCAAGCTATTTTGAATAGAGCAGCAATGGACACAGAAGAGCAAGTGTAGGATGTACAATTCTTTGGGTACATGCCTAAGACTGGTATGTATAAAACTAACTTTTAGTCACTAGATGTAATTGTTGTCTTGGAGGTTTACTGCTAAAATAAGCTCACCCTTTCTAATTCTTTCTGAACTTTGGCTGGTTCACTTCAGCTCTTCTGGCTCAAACGTCTCTTCAAACTGACTGATTCAAACTGACTTCTCACTAAATTGCCCTGCTTGGGAAAACTAATTCTGGCAATTTGCTCTAACTTTTTTGGCTCCTTCTAATTCTCTGACTTGCTTTGTATTCACCTACAACCTGCCCTTATAAAGTTGTCCTGGTGAAACTGCCTCCTCTCCTCCTCCCTCACTCCCTCATTCTCTGTGCTGCTCTCTTAACTTGCCTCTTTCCTGCCTGTTCCGTAAGAATTGGGTGTATCCTATGTCTGACTCATCCTGTTAAATTTTTCTCTGATTTGTCACTTTAATTTGTCACTTTTGTCTGTTTAATTGCTCCTCAATTAAACATCACTTTCAAACATGGCTGCTTCTTTCCTACAAACTAACCTGAACTTCACTGTTAGGGATTAAAGGCATGTACTAATAAGGGTGTGCCTATATCCCAGCAAGGTCATAGTGTAATCCAGAACATGATTACTAGATCCAGCTAGATCACACATGCCTAGAAACGTCTTTGGATGTGATCCCTTGCCACAGCAATCATGTTGTGGGATTAAAATTCCTCTACAGGTATAGCTGAACCCTGAGGGCGATACGTTTCCTGCTTTCTGAGGAACATCACTTTCCACAGTGGGTGTACAAGTATGCACTCCCAACCAGCAATAGATGAGTGTTCTCCATCCTTGCCAGCATGAGCTATCATTTGTTAAACTGGCCCTTTCTGCCTTGTGTAAAACTAAATTTCCATGTATTTTAAATGTGAATTTCCATGATGACTAAGGATGTTGAACATTATTAAAGTGTTTTCAGCCATTTTTTTTCTTTTGAGACTTCTGTTTAATTCTGTATACCATTTTTAATTGGGTTGAATTTTTGATGTCCAGGGCCTTTTGTTTTTTAATTCTTTATAATAGTATCTTAGATATTAACTTTCAGTTTTACTGCTTTTCTTAATTTACTTATTGTACCTTTGGTTGCTTTAAAGATGGTTTTCAATGTCTTTGGTTGGTTGAAAACAGGTTGAAATTATTTATATTAATATACAAACCTTTGTATTCATTACAAAATTAAATTAAATGTAACTTTCCAAAAATATTTGACAATTACAATTACTCCCTCAAATATAGTATTTTTTAAAAAAGATTTATTTTATTTTATGTGTATGAGTACACTGTAGCTGTAGATTGCCATGAGCCATGTGTATTGCTGCTGGGAATTGAACTCAGGACCTCTGCCGGCCCACTTGTTCCAGCCCCACTCTCTCTGGTTCAACTCTCTTTGGCTTAATTCACTGTAGCCGTCTTCAGACACCACAAGAGGGCGTCAGTTCTCATTACGGGTGGTTGTGAGCCACCATGTGGTTGCTGGAATCCGAACTCAGGACATTTGGAAGAGCAGTCAGTGCTCTTACCTGCTGAGCTATCTCACCAGACCCTCAAATATAGTTTTTGACTATTCTCTTCTATAATTTCAATTAAATGAATGCTACTTCTTATCTTTGCATTTTCCCCTGTCTGCAAGGACAAACGGTTTGTACAAGTCATTTGCATGTCTCTGTTCACTAATTTTATCTTTTGCTCTGTCCAGCCTAAAACTAAAAGTAGTTCCTATCATATTTTAGGTCTAGAATGTACATTTAATTCATTTTCATAAAATCCGCATTTTGTTTTTTTTCTTAATTGTTTTTCTGCTAACTCCAGTAGGAAAGAATTGTGTCTTATTTTTATTCTCTTGGTGACAACCCCTTGAATGTATTTTTAAAGAAATCTTTCAATATACCCTTTTTCACCTATAATTGTGAATATGTACCTCTGAACCAGATTCATCTTTTGGACACTGATGTTTTAATGATGTGTTATGGATGTTCAAAGAACCTATCACTTTGGAACTTAGTGACTTCCTTTAATTGATATTATAGGTGGGCATACAAACATTCCTCATGGATATCTTTTGTTACTCAACCAATATACAGTTTTCTTTTCTGTCATTCTCTGTGGCCTTGAAATTTATTGTCAGGCAAACTGTTACAGCGGCTTGCCCTTGGTTCATATTTTTCTGATCATGTTGATACTTTATTTCCTCACATGTATTTTATAAGCAGACTGCTGGACTTTTTTTTTTTTTTTTTGGCTTTTCGAGACAGGGTTTCTCTGTATGAACTCACTCTGTAGACCAGGCTGGCCTCAAACACAGAAATCCACCTGCCTCTGCCTCCAAAGTGCTGAGTGCTGAGATCAAAGGTGTATGCCACTACTGCCCGGCTGGATTTTGGTATTTTTAATTAAGCAAATAATTATTCAAAGATTAAATACTGGTATAACGAAAAACAATCCTTCAGTAATTAGGTTTAATCTATTTATATATATTTTAATTTTGCTGCATAAGCCATAGACTTTAACATATTGTATCTTTTTGTTTGCCCATCTCCCCAATTACAAGATTTTCTGATGGTTGTTTTTACATACAACTCATAATGCTTATTTCAGCAGGTCAACATCCTAAACTTTGTCCATGTCTTGAGTAAATAAGCCATCAGCAAGCTTTCTTATCCCTTTATACTTTCTTTGACTTAACCCCTGTGGTGGCAAATCTTACCCACTTGATTAAGTTGTAGCATAGTCCTGGGTGTGCCATTTAGGTTTCCAGAGAGGATGTATTAAGGGAATAATTAAGAGATGAATATGGATGACACCATACTGGATTGAAGGAAAGGGAGAAAGAAAAGTTCATAAAGCCCAAGTATTCTCTCCCCCAGCTTCCTGGCTACCATCGTTTTGTTCAGGTATGCCCACCTTGCCATGATGGGCTGAAACCCTGAGCTAAGATAAATCATTTCTCTGTTCTCCCTCAGGCATTTGTCCTAATGGCAGAAAGTGGCTAGTACCTCCTTTCTCTGCTTATTAACAATATATAAACTCCTTATTCTTATATTTAGTATTCTTAAATTTACCCATTGGCCATATATTTGGAAGAGGTACATGATTAAGTGTGTACATGATATTCAGTAGACAATGGAATTCATGGTTTGGTGACTTACAACTATTCACTTCCAAGGTCAGTCACATGGCCTGCTGTAATACATCAAATTCAGCAGAAGCAGAAAGGCACCAAATTCTTATAGGACATAAATTCTTTTTGATGGGAAATATCTACTTCACTGACATAGACAGACATTTTTGATGAAATGTGTTTTAAGGAATTTGTCTGAGATAAACTCTTCAGACTTTTTCTAATGTCTTTTCCTATGTCCCTGACAGCAGAATACTAGGAGCAAGGCAGTATAATAATCCAATTTTAAGCTTAGTTTTCATTTTAACTTGTCACAGAACTATCTTTAGGCTATCTATGCAACAACATTAGTGCTAAACCTAATTGCTTACTTGCTGTTATGACCATCATAAGAAATATTTTAGCATGCACATAAGTCAGGTTGTATTTACCCATTAGAAGAGCTAACATTTTATGTTTAAACAACTAAATGTATATACTAAGTACTTGAAATGTGTCTGATTTTTAAGGGTACCAACTCTTTAAACAACATGAAGAAGTAAAATAACTTACCCTAAGTTATAGTAAGGGTGGTAACTTGGATTCGAACCTGGAAAGATGCAGAAGTAAACTATACAAAATTCCAAGTTTGAGTTTAGTCTCTTCATTTTCTAATATTTGAAAATAAAGCATTATTAGGAATTATAATGTATGACCTGCTATCCACAGGTCATTTCTAATAAACTACATGTCATCTCATTGATTTCTTTCTGTAGGCAGGCCTGCTTTACATAAAACTTTGCATTTCATTTTAACATCAAAAGACAATCAGGTTGAAAGTTTTAAAAAGTAACAATTTAATAATGAATATTTAGAAATGTGATACACACAAACAGTATAGTAATATAAAAATGCATACAATTTTAACTACTTTTTAATGAACCTTTAACATGGATAGGTGATAAGAGTTTTACCAGGTATTTGGGGTATTGGGGCTCATTTTAAATATCATTTGGCCATGCAAATAAAAAAATAAATATGACAAATATATGGATTTTTGAAGTATAAATTGACATACAAATCTATATATTCTTAATAGTTTTCATTAAAGCATCTCTGAAGCATTCTATAACATGAAGTTGAAAACTCAGATGTAAAAAAAGGCATGATGTTTTATTAGAATTGTGTAATTCACACACCAAATACATATGAGTATACACAAAATGTTAAACAAAGTCATATAACTAGTTATCTTCTTCTCTACGTCACTGACGTCAGATAATCACATGCTGGGACTGGGCAAGGATGTAGATGCCGTATTCCCAGGCACACAGGGAGCTGTGACAGGATCACTTGAGCCATTGAGTTCAAGACCTGTTTGGGCATCATTATAAGGCCTAGCCTCAAAGAGGAGGGTTGGTGAGTGGGGCTACTCATTAGAAGAATTAGAAAACTCCCAATTTTAAATGTTAAATAGGGAAACAAAAACTACAGTGGCAATTTAGAATTTAACTCCATTTTCTGAGGAGTGGTGAAGACTGACATAAGATTGTCAAAGCTTTGCTAGAACTTATGACAAGGAGATTTGTAAAAGGTTGATAATTAAACCTATATCCGTTTATTATCTGCACACAATCTTGTGTCTTGTGGGTTTGTTTTATTTTAAATTCAGATATCCAAAGTGCTAAACCACAAGACAGTAAACTGGGCTTAAAATGTTGACATTCTCACTTCTTCACAACGACAGCTGACGGTGCGGAGCTAGTTATTTTATCTTCTCAACTGAATAGTTTCAATAACATTTCACATAAGAAATATTAATTTGAGCATAAGCAAGCTTGATAGACTTTACTATTTATATTTTCAACAGAATATACTCTTTAGTGGGACTTAAGCCATCAAAACTTAATTGGGTTGAACTACTAATTTACAAACTGAACACAGGAGACAAAAAGGACCTTTCCTGAACTAATTTAGAACAGTAGCCCTGAACTCTGACTACAGATGAGAATCACTCAGAGAGGTTTTGGGAAGACTGAATCATGACTCAATTTCAGGAATGAGGTTGGGCATCATTGATTGGTAATAATTAATAACTGTTATTCAAGATGGATTTGATTTGAATAAATTAAAATTCAAGTATGAGTACTTTCTTTGTGACAGACATTATTGTGAGTGCTAATAAAAGAGTTTTTCTATAAAAGTTATTGGATATTAATATTTATCCTAATCACTCGACTAGCTCTATAAATTTACTAAAATACTCTCAAATTTTTATTGTTTGCTATCATAAAAGGTTTCCTTTGACTTTACTTACTGAGCTGTCCTCCACTTAGAATTTTAATTGTAGTGATTATCAGCAAAAACTTTTCTAGAGATACAGAGAGAAGAGTAACTTCATCTTCAAGTTATAGTACATGAGGTATTCTCCACTCCAAATCTGAAGTCACAAAGATACACTCTAAAAACTGAAACAAGATACTGCTTTGATGGTTACCAAAATCTCCTGGGTCAAGAACTAACACCCACTGGCTTTAGTGCTAGAGTTAAATTATCTTAAAAAAAAAAAAAAATCTATGTCAGGTCCTCTGGGACTAAAAGGAATGGGTCTTTAGTGCAGAACATGTTTCTTGTGACCTATTTATAAAAGATTTCTTAGAAAACATTACAGAAGGATGGTTTCTACGATATAATTAGAGATTAGTTAACTCAAGGGAACTAACAATTTAAACTAAAAGTTTAACATTTTTATGAAAGATCAGTAGTTAAAATAAATACTTAATAAAATATATACCATAAGAGGCATCTAGTGTTTAAAAGTAAAAATCACATTGTGTTGCCTTCAGTTAAACAAAACTGAGTGTAGTGGCTTAGGTATCAAAGAATGGTTAAGGTATGAGTTTGGAAACAGGAAACTGATTTTAAGACTAGAGAGACTAGGATGAAAGGGATTTCTCTCATTACTCTAAAGCTTACAGCTGAGAAGCAGAGGACTTTGGGGAGCAAGCGTCAATGAGTAGTCATGATTATGTAGCTTATGCAGAACACTCTCAGTGCGAAAGAGAGAATAGAGTATTAGTGAGCACCACTAGGAGTATGTATGGATAACACTTTACCTGCTTAATGCTTACATTTGAGAGTGAAGGACAAAATGCATTCCTAAGCTAATATGGCATCTATGTGATGCATGATTTTCTTTAAAGTGTTTTTTTCTCCCATTCCTTCTAATCCCAAACAAAACACATAAAGAAAACAGTATGCACTTGCAGTACAATGTCCCTTGGTTTATGAGAAGAATTACTGAAGAAAAAAGAATGTCTTCAATGAGTATCAGTCCATTCCTGGATCCAAAGAGGTAAAGAAAAATGAAAGAGTTAATAAATGGGAATTCACAAACCCCAGTACATTCTGGACTTTTCTCCAAGGGTTCATCTTTGAGATCCTATATTTTTTCAATCAGATTAGTAGAAAGACTTACCAGTACTCCCCCACCCTTTGCTTTGTATATTAAACCCACATCTTTTTCTTCCTATAATAAAAGTTTCAAATTGTGACCTGGAATTTGTGATTTCTCCTTTAGTTACCCAAGTTAAAATTTGTGTCCTATCTTATAAAACATATCCTGGGACAGAGAGGTCTTCAATGAAACTCTCATTTTGATCCTATAAAGAGGATCTTACACAGTTTCTGAAAAACCAGTATATATATATACACATTCCTGACATTTTTCGGTCTCCAGAACAAGCAAACACATGATATAGACTGAAACTCTTGCAAACATTGTTTGTGATATAGAATTAGTATTATTCTCCATTTAAAATACGTTCAATCTCTTCTAGCCTTTTCAAAGCAGCAACTCTTTTCTTCTCAATTTCTTTGATGTCTTTTGTTGTTTTATGGGGGGCATCTTGGTCTGCATTTTCTGTTGATTGCTTTTTGGATTTAGAGTTTCTGTTACCGTTTGTTTTTCTGACTTCTGCTGGCCTGGGTTCACTGCTGGTTTCTTTTACATCCTCAGAAGGGATTTCATCTCTTTCTTCTGTACCTGATGTCTTATCAACTGAGGACAGTGGCTGCTCCACAATCCCAGAAGAGGAGATCTTATCCCTGACTATACTCAAATGGCGTTGAATATACTCCTCATGAGGTGCTAATGCCAATGTTTCAACCAGACATCTTTCAGCTTTTAGCAACTCCTTCTCTTCAAAGTACACGACGCACAGATTGTGCTTTCCTTGCACATTGGCTGGATCCATTTCCAGTATCTTTTCAAAACACTTTTTAGCTCCAGGTATATCCTTCTTTTGGTTCATCAGAATGTCTCCTTTTAAAATGAGACCCTTCGTGTGGTCAGGATAGTATCTGAGCAGCTCTTCTAAGATTGGCAATGCCTTTAACTCCTTAGCAGTCTGCGAATACAGGAGTGCCAGGTTAAACAACGCACTTCTGAAGTCAGGCTGTAATTTGATAGCTTTCTTCATCCAAGTCTCAGCTTCGGAATCCTTTTTGTCATCCATGGCGAGCATCCCCAAATTGAAATAGCCATTAGCATCCTGTGGCTCTTCATTTATGTAATTTAGAAGCCGTTTTCTAGCTTCAGGTCTGAGTTTAACTTCACCTAAAAATAATTTTATTCAAAGGAGATAAATTATCAATGAATGAATCATTCAGGTATTTTGCTAGATTACAAAAAGCAACTTAGTTTTATATATAAATAAAAAGTAGAAAACAAAATGTGGAAAACAATGTGACTAAAACATTCAAATGATAAATTCATTTCCTTTTCAACCAGTACTCCAGATGCCAAGATAAGAAAATTCTTTAGTTTGGAATCTAATAGGGCATTAGAGAAGAGTAGATATGTGCACTACAAAGGATTTCCAAAGATGTGTATTCAAGCACAGTTGTGTTAGTATTTTGAATTTATAAACCAAACAAGTTCTTTAATTTCTCTGGGTTAATTTATTGAGTTTTCTAATAATCATAGGACATGCACATGTATGTATTTATATATGTTGGATAATGAGCAATTTTTATCATTATTTAGAAAACAAAATACTAACTTTCAGTTCTGAAAAGTTTAAAGAAACACATTAAACACATAATAAAGAAATTTATAACATAAAAATTAATATAAATAATTAACACTTGTTAAGGAAAATATTCCCACATAAAATATGGTTTAAAGATACTATTGTGATTAATATTAGTTTACTAAATTATAGGAAGTATTAGAAATTATAATATTTGAAAAACAAATTAAATAAAAATATGCAAAGAATTTTCTTTTAAGTCACAGTAAACTAACATGAGACTGAAAAATGGCAATGCTCTGGGATTCTTAAACATAGTTATAATTTTTTTTCACAATTTTTAGAATTTAGACTTCATATTTACTACACAAGAAGTTTTATTATGTTTATATGAATAAAATGATATTATATGCTGATAAA